>QJSC01020922.1:426377-465575 GCA_003697955.1 Calidris pygmaea
AAACCGTGATGTTTGTATTCCCTTTTGCAGCTGGTCCCAGACTCCTTCATCCTCAGACAGCACAGTCTGTATTTGCAAAAATTTGCAGATAGATTTAGATAAATTTGTCTGAGTAACAAAATAACACGAGGATTAAGAATTGCCTATAAAATGTGAGCTTTGGTAATAAACCAGAATGTGTGGGAGTTCGGCTCTAAGGCAGCAGCATGTCTTGAGGCGAGGAGACTCAGTGAATAAAACCTTCTCAGCATGGTATTAAAATGAATTTCTTACTAATTTTGGCTTGGCTTCACATGTATGCGACAGATGAGAATACATTCATTTTCCATAAGCAGGACAGCCTTGCGTGTTTTTATTTCAGTAGTTATGGAGGTGATGATGCATTAGAGGGCTGTGAGAAGGCAGAGGGAGAGAGCAGAGATCTATCAGCTGCTCTTTGGGCATCCATCTGGGATGCTGCTGCCTCTTCTTACTCCAGGCTACAGGTACAGCAGTGGTAGGTAATGCCCGTGCTCTGAAAGCTGCCTCGTGGCAGCCTGTCCAAGAATGAAGTTCATGGAAATTAATAGAGAAGACCATTACAGCTGTGTTGTCTTCTTGCACAAAATGTTTTATGCCTCTGAGCTTCATCCTTCTGCTATCAATGAGGGCATTCCAGATAATGTGATTTTAAAGGGAAAAATATCTAAACAACTTGCTTTGGTATGCCAGAAACAGGCCTAATTATCTGGAGATTTGCTGGATATGTCTGCAAACCATTACAAGCTGAATTAAATCCTTTTGAAAAGCCAGGTCTTATTCCCCTTTACTGTTCCTTACATCTAAACACCCTGATAAGCCATGCATTTTTGTGTTAATTAGGTGAGTGTTCAGCAATCTTTTTGTTGCTTTTTTGTTTTGAGGAAAAAAGCCCAGTTGCCTGAGGAGTGTCCCAGGAGAACAACCTGTTCACACCTCCTTCACAATGAACATCACCATGGCCAATTACATGGGCCCCAAGCCTGAACAGGAGAAATTACAGAAAAGAAGTAATATGCTCTAAAAATACCTATTGTCTTTAATCAAGGGAAAGAGGCATGTGGAATAGGAAGCACACAAAGTATCTGGGCCGTGGGCGATGAAGTGCATTAGCAAGAACTTTGTTATATGACAGTTCAATGCAGCCTGAAGTTTTGTTCAAGCCGCTGCAGAAGTCAACACCTCTGATGTTCCCTCCGAATTTTCTCTTAAAATGGAGCTTAAACTTCTATTTGGTAATTTGTATTCACAGTGTGTGCGTGTTGGATCAAAGAGATACTTTCCTACCAAAGTTTCTCCAGTGACTCAATCAGTTTCCAAAGAGTCTAATTGAAGTAATTATTCACGTCCTTTTGTGTTGCAAAGAAAACCTGAATATAATGGAGGGGGTTCCTTCTCCCCAGGCTTTTAGCTTGGATAGAAACACTGAAGTGGGTGAGGCTTGATATGGCATTTCTCCAGCTCTGCCAGGAAGAAACAGAGTTTGAGAAGCACGAACTGTCCCACTCCACCTCGGTTGTGCATGGATTCAGAAGCCTGGCTAAAATTCATCAAAGCTGAAGAGCTCATCTGATCATCACCCCTGTTTTCTTCGCCATTTTTGTCTGCCAAAACCAAAATTTGTATAACCAGCAATAACATTTCTAAAGCATCAGACTGAAAGAAAGTAATACTCAAGCTCGACCTCACATAAGAAATTAACCTGGTTTCTGAGGGGCTGTTCCTGTGCTGCCTCTGCCACTGCCTTTCTCCTGCCCTTCTCTCCCCACTGCTGGAACTCGTGAAGCTCCTTGCCAGTCCCACCTGCCTCCTGTGGCTCCCTCCACGCCAGGGAACTGCCGAGAGCCGCCGGGGAAGCTGCAGGCTCCGCGGAGCTGCTGGCCTCACTGCCCAGGCTGGAAAACGTTTGCCGTGGGTTCAGCTCTGTAGCTGTGATTCAATGCCCTGCTAATATTAAACATCTAAGGTCATATAATGTGGTTCTAAACCAAGTAATAGCCTAGGAATAGGTATATGAAAAAAGCGCTTTTTTTTTTAATTTTCAAGCTGGAGGCAGGTTATAAAGTAAGACTAGGAACAGTTTGTCTCCAGCAGTGACTTAGGACCAGGGACAGAAGTCTCCTTTTACAACCTTTTGATAGACTATTTCATGAAACAGCTGGAGATCTGCGGGGACAGCAGCCATGCTCAACTTGCTTGCTGTTTTCCACACATTAATATTCCCTCTTTTTCTCTTCCATTACAGAAAGCAGGTTGCAAAGAAGGTCATCTGAGAAATCAGGATCAGACTGAGATGCCTTCCTGAAATCTAAGTTTGCTCTTGCATTACTCTGTATACGTGGAGCAGTGCTTAAATTCCAGGCTTCTCTTAAGCCTTTTAGAGAAAGACCATGGGATTTCACAACCTTTGGAGCTTGTGCACTTCCAAATTGCTAGAATTTGACAAATGACGGAGGTGGAACCTATTCCTGGATTTATAGATCTGGATTTGAGTCTGCTTTTACATCAGCCAAAGTTCGTGCTGGTTGGTGGTCTGGTTCAGAACTGTCTGTGATCCAAGCATTAGGAGAGACCACACTCTTCTCTGGAAAGAAGACATCAATTAAAATAGAATTCTTTGGTTTCTGCTGGAGAAAGCCACACTGTCAAGTAACCACAAACTGTCCAACTCACTGTGATTTAATTCCTCTGCTTAAAAAAAAAAAATTTCAAACCATCTATATTTCTATAATAATGGACACCGGCCAGGATCAATTTTTCATTTTAAACACAAGCTATTAATTATAGGACCATCCCAGGTTTCCTGGTCTGTCACTTACTGTTCTCACCAACATGTGACACACGTAGCAAGCCAACAGTTGAGGCACAGCCAGGCTGAGTGACTCCTGAGGATTTCCCTGGCCATGGTTGGGTCCACTCCACTGCCTTGAACTGGTTTGTGCTCCAGCCCAGAGCTGCGCTGTGGAGCCCACCCCAGACTGGGACATCAGGTTGATCTGGGGTCAGATGACAAAGCTGGCCCCACCTGACCTCCACTGGACCCAGAAAACAGAGATAAACATCCCCCAGGTTTTATGCTGAACTAGTTAGATCAGGTGTTCATAACGACTCAACAACACTGTCAGTAATCTAAATACTAATCAGGTTGAAACTTTATTAAAGTGCTTGAGGGATGTG
Source organism: Calidris pygmaea (assembly GCA_003697955.1). NCBI lineage: Eukaryota > Metazoa > Chordata > Aves > Charadriiformes > Scolopacidae > Calidris > Calidris pygmaea. Next base: position 429,573 of record QJSC01020922.1, read on the forward strand.
CACTGAAAGAAACTTGGTTTGGTCAAAATGAACCTGCCAGGCCAACGGTGATGTTAAAAATTAAAGCCACCGATACTTCAAGAATCCTACTACACTGCTCGTCTGCTGGGCACATGGGGCAGAAGGTAAGTGTTCACATACACACACACAAACAACCACCATCCCTGGAGGTATTTAAGAAATGTGTAGGTGTGGCATTTCAGGGCATGCTCTAGTGGCCGAGATTGTAGGGGGTGTTTTTTTGTGCATGTATGGTTGGGCTCAGTGATCCCAGAGGTCCTTTCCAACCATGACGATTCTGTGACTCTATAATACATGCAATCACCTCAATTATAAACCTATAAAATACTATATGAGGTTGCTATTAAAACTGGCACTCTCCTGACATTTTTTAGTACTCCTTTAGACATCTAGCAGAGACGATTTCATGTTGTTCTAGAATCATTTTCACGCTGCTGAATAAAAATGAAATGCAATACATTCTACCTACAGGCTGATTCTCCTATATTTATATTAAATAATACCATACTGACTGATTTGCTGAGTAAGCTGTTGTGACTTCTTCATGCATTATGTTTCTCAGCTGCACAAAAATTTACTATGACAAACTATAAATATCAAGTCTATATAGGGAGGACTGATAGAACTGAGTAACTTTTTTTGCTTCATAACAGGTAGAAAGATACTGATTTTATAGATACTGTCGTGTGCTTTTTTAGCCATCGGGTAAGTGGGATGTGAAGAAGCCACTCTGTGTTATACAATACAAGCCAAGACAAAGCTAGCTTTTCAAAGCTGATGTCAAAACTATAAAGGAGGAAAAGGACCTTCTCATCATCTCCATTTAACATGGATAAATATGCTCTCTGAATCCCTGGATAAGGTTGGTAAAAATTACTGAGTCGATCACTTTGTCCATAGAGGTCCTGGGACATTTGTACTCCCCAACTCCTGTACATCAAGAATGTATGCGATCAAAGTCAGCTTCACAACTACAGTGAATATTTAAACTATGTGACACCCCCAAAAGTCAAACCTTCACCACTGGCTGCAAACAGAGAAAAGAGCCCTAGCAGATGCAGCATCTTCTGTGGGACCATTTTCCATTGCTGATGTGCTCCTGCGTGCTCCTACTGCCAACGACACACAGCGTCCCAGCTTTCCAAACTATTTTACTTCATCTTCCTCAAACGACATGATCTAAGAGTGGCCAGGGTGTATTTTTGCAGCAGTCTGTGGAAAGGCTTATTGCTGCCATCTGTCTCTGCTCAACCTTTGCAGAGCTTAACCTCCACTCACGTTCCGAAGCATTATTGATGTCCTTTACTCTGCAGGAAAATATATGGGGTTTTCACTCAGTGTATCCCAACTCTAAAAAATGTCAGAGGAAAGTGGTGTAATTCTGGACAAAATGAAGCAGGAATGTTTCAGGGACACAAACATTTTATGTTTCAGTCCACTTTAAGCTCTACTTTTTGAAGAATTCTGTTAATTTAATGCTCTTTTTTGAGACATTTATTTTTAAATACAATTTTAGCAAAATATGCTGTTTCAAAAATGGGAAGTTTCATTTGGAAAACATCAAAATAAAAAAATGCTTCACTGTTTCCAAGAGGAAACATTTAATTAAAAAAAAACTGTCAAAAGAAAATGTGTTTACCTTTAAGAAAAAATCCTCAATCAGCTTTTTCAGCCATAAGGTACAGTCTAGCTCAACACAAGTTACAGTCCCCCTGGAAGTCATCACATCTGGGAATAGGTGCTGACTCTCTGATACCTCGATCACCATCCTCCTGAAGTTTTCCAGCTATCTTGTTCTGCACCTTTCCCAACTTTAAACCAAAAATAAGGGCAGACTGAATCTCTGCACCCCATGCTACTTCTTCTTAGTCCCTCCCGCCCCCGGCTACTGCTCAGAAGTCTTTGTCAGCGCCGCACGTGTACACTCGGAGCAGGTATCTGCCATCACTTAGCACGTCTCCCTGCCACCGGGGCTCAGACGTGCGAATTCAGCGTCTCACACCCCCAGTGGGTTGCAGTGTGAGGGAGGAAATTGGTTGGCTGCAGTTGGTGGAAGAGCGTTGTATCAACAGTCGTGGGGGCACAAACCTGTTGCTCTTGGACCACTTGCCAGCGCAAGCTTTGCCCATCTGTCTGTAACTCCCTCTGCTTGGGGCACTGCTTATAGGAGGCGACAGGGCAGTTACGTTTTCCTGCCCGTTCTTCCTTCAGCCCCTCTGGTAAAAGAATACCCTGTGTGGTAAAACGCTCTGTTCTACAGACAGATGGCCGTTAAGAATTAGTGCAAATTCAACAAAGTCTCAGAGACCGAATTGCAGCCTCAGGTGAAAACAACTGTTGACCGTAAGGAAGCAGGATGGCATTCAAAATATTGCCCTGGCAGCACAGCTTTTGCGTAACACGAGTCTTGTTTCCCACGCCTAATCACTTCGTGGCCACCAAATGCCTTTCTTCTCGATACAGCTAAAGGCACCTGCTGCTTCTCTGTCGCTGGAGGGGCAGGATAACTATCATGGCAAAATGTACTCTGAGAACCAGCAACACTGCTTTGTTTCCTCTGAGGATCAATTTTTCAGCTAAAAAAATCCCAAACTTATTTTCTTTTTCTTTTTTTAACTGGCAAGTATCTCAAAATGCAGATGAAAGCTGCTCACTGGGATCGCCGATGCCATCAGTGCCTTGCGATGGGGGGGCTGTGTAGGCAGACACAGCATCATTTCAGTAAATTTCTCATTAAGACACAGCTAGATACACCAGGTCAGCTTGAAATGCAAATTATGTTTGTCTGTGTGATTCACAGGCGCTGGTGACAGACTTCTCCCAGCTCAGGCTAGGTCTTCCCACTTGCTCAACTGAGACGAGTTTGCTGCAAAGACACTCAAAGTGAACTTCTGTCACCTGAATGCTTCAGAGCTAAATAAAAGCTTTCCAGATACATGATGCACAAAAGGAAAAGAAAAAGGATTTTAGAGGAAGAAGTAGGATCTTCTGGGAACTTTGACTTATACCTGATCCTACCATTACTGTGGAGTCCACCACTGATCCATTTCTTTTCCTTGATCTATCTGGGATGTGTAGATGCGAAGAACTCCAAGGCAAAGGGGCAGTTTAACAGCTCTAAGTGTGGTATCAGCACAGTGGGATCTGGTCTTCTTTGATCTAGCAATAGTCCTGGAGTGACTGAGGAGTAAAGGAGGAAAAGTGGGAGAAAAGAGATTGTGCATTTAGGAATGTTGAAGTACTGGAAAACATATGGGGAGCTGAGTTTTAGTTTTGTTAAAATGACTTTAAAAGCAGTATTCAGTCAGAAACAGCAGAAAGGCAAGAGGTAGCTAAGGACTCTATGAAGGTCAGGAATGGTGAGTCTGTCCTTCCATGCCCTTATCCTGCACAGCACCAAAAAATGTGTTCTCCGAGATGTTTGCCCACAAGAACTAAAATATTTTGTTTAACAAACTGATTAGATGCTGGACAAGCACAGAGGGGTGGATGAGATTGGGAAATAAAAGAATGAAATGAAAAGAGGAGACTATTTTTTTCCACTACACCTGATTGTGTCAACCTGGCCACAGCACATTCAGGCATTTGATATTTACTTTGCTAGAGGTGGAAGAGCAGTATCATGCCCGTTTCTGTTTGAGGTTGCTAAGTTATGAAACCACAAGTTCCACAGCAGACTCACAGATGAGTAGGTTTTTGCTGCCACCTCAAAAGAGTCATGCAGTGGTCACGAGGAACAGCAACTCCACAGTGGCCTTACCAGAAAAGGTAAAGGAAAGAGAAGAGCTCAGCTATACATGGCAGAGACAGACAAGACAGTATAGTTGTACCTGAACAGTGTTTCTCTCTGTAGATATATTTGTGTGGAGCAATGCAGATCATTGGGAGTATGAAGACAACAGAGATCCCTGAATGAAGATACCTATAAACACAGAGTCCCAGAGCAGCCCTTTTGCAGTTCTTGGAGTTTTCCATCACATAAATGTTGATTCAAAGTGAATTATTTTTCATAATAACCCACAAGGAACTAAAAAGAGAAGGGCATATTGCATATTTTATAAACCACTAGAAATGTCAGATGGACATTTTACTCTTTTCCTGGAGATTTCCAGAGGAATTCAAAAGTTCTTTTTCACCTGTGGATGTAGTTCTCCTTCTGAGGGATCTAGTTCTCCTTCTAAGATGGATCTATGTGCTGCCTTTTTAAGAAACAACCTAAGGAGGTAGCACCATACATAGTCTTATAGTCACAAAGGAAATAATTTGCAACCCATTGTCTTTTTAGATGATTATTACCACCAAACTTAACTGGATTTAAAACACTTTTCAAATTAAAGTTTTATTAAGTGTCTCTGCATCTGACCAGAATATTCTCTGCAGAAAACTTGCTGTTCCAGTACCAGGAACAACAGTAAACATTTGAACGGGCATCCTTGTTTCACAATTACACTATTCAGAGATACGGTGTGCACGGTCTTCTCTGGAGAGTTGTAGCAACACTGTGGTAATAAAACTAGGATTGAGGAAAAACCCCCCTGAAACGTCTGATGGTTCTGAGAAGATCTGCATTACATAAGTTGTTTTCTCCAGACCTTTTTCAGTCTCTCCGTATTTTTGAATGACTAAAGAGAGTCATCATGTAAGAAAGTTTCCTGATAATCTACTCAACAAGTTATCACCCTCCTTCAGTACGCTATTAGAAATGGATGGTTCACTTTTACAGTTCACTGGCATTTACTGCTCCTGCTGAGAGATTTCTGACAGTCTTGCAACAATATAAGACCCATGTGGAAGTTCAGCTAATATAAGATAGAGAAATAGCAGCATTTAGCTGAGACAAGCTTAATAAAGTCACAGTTTTTCAGGTTTCAGGGCAATTGGACTTCATATGACAAACTGCAGCTAGAGCCTTATCTAAAATTGTGAACGAGGCACCTTTCTGGCAAGTCCTGCCATAAAACACTCAAGTAATTCATTGATGCTATTCTTGTCTCTCGGAATGAGTCACCAGGCACGGTGGTCATACCTCCGTACACAGACAAAGGCGAAGGAGACAGAATACTGAATAGGTGCGTGGTTAAATTTAGTAAAAGATTTTGCTTCAGGCTGTTACTCAGACTGACGCCTTTGCAGCAATGTTGGGTGGCACGTCCAGTCTTCCGTGGCACGCTTGAATACGTGCAGGTGCAAAACAAGTGACCACACCTGCCAGGGCTGATTTGCCTTTGTGACTCCCTGCTCTTCTTTAAACAACTTAGGCGAGCAAGGAGGTGCCTCATCTGCACCCACGTAGAACAAAGACATTTTGGACACTGGCCTTTTGAGGTTTGTGGGAGACGTAGCATCCTGGATAACACACCGTCACATGAAACTTTGAATGATCTGGTTCGGGCTAGGGGTCAGGGGTGGGCAGCTTTGTGGGCTGTCTTCCTTGAGCCTCTGACTCACACTTTTCAGACAACTGGGCTCTTCAGACTGAGTAAGAATGCAAAGTGACTCCAAACTCCCACCCTCACCTTTTAGAATAAAAAGGAAGAAGAATGGTGTATGATTCCAACAGGATTTATGAATTAAAGGTGCCTTTTAATACCTGTGTTAACCACAAGATAGTTTCCTGGGGAACTGTTACGTCTCCTTCTTCATGTTATACAGTTGCTGCATTTTGCCTCGCTAAGAGAAAAGGTATTGCTTTATTTCTTACAAGAGCACAGAAAGGTTTCAGTACCCTCTTTAGCTTTATGAATCTCTGTGTGCAATGTTGATCATTACTAAATATAGATATGAAAAGCGCCAATCCATTTCACGGTGTTTAAAACACAATGGCTCTCCAGCCTCTTCAGCTTTCCTCCTGTTTCAAGTGGGAAAAAATATTCAGTCTGCTGTATGCTTGTTGCCTCAGAAAGATGTATGTGTCTACAGTAAAATCATAAATGCTTGGTTGCCTGAACCTTTTGCCCACTGCAAAAGCGATTATTTCATTAGCCCAAGATATACAGCTAAAATAAAGATGATATACAGTGAAGTTGTTCTGATTTTGGCTGGATTCTCAGTCTGTAGGGCCCTTTTACTCTGGCAAACAAAAGATATTCTTTTCTGTTTGCAGAACTAGTGATAACTTACTCCACAGAGGACAGAAGACTTAAGTTGAACTTGATTTCAAAACATTGCTTAATCTTGGGGCACTATCTAGAATGGTCTCTATTTCAGCCGAGGTTCAAGTTCATGTCCCTTTGATGCTGTAAATGGAGCATGTTGGACTGGCTGACGCAGTATAAAATGTACTACGTTCTTTTGTAAGAGCAAATTAACAAATTATCTGAGGGCTAGCTTGCCCTGCTTTGCGTGCTGAAAATTCAGAGGTAGTGACTTTAAAAGCTGATTTGTGTTTTCTTTCATGCCCTAGAACTTCATTCACTCGTGTTGTCATTATTGGTCCTTCTGCTGATCTAGAACATCTGGCCACCTCAGCAGAGTTTATACACAAATGGACCACAAAGCCCAAGTGAGAAGTAGGTTGCAAACCCTTATTCCAGTGTTGATCTCCATAGTTGCAATTCACATGGTAATTGGAGTAGATTCACCCACTGGACAACCTGCTGTAGGTGACTCTGCTTGAGCAGGGGGATTGGACAAGGTGACTTCCAGAGGTCCCTTCCAATCTCTGTAATCCTGTGAAGTCCACCTTGCCCCAAGAATCAAAGCCTTGAGCTTGTTCTAGTATGATTAAAAATAGCAGTATTGCTTTATCAGATATATTTATGTTCCCTTTCATTAAAAAATATTGAGGATATGAGTGAATTTTTAAATCACATTTTAAAAACATAGAAGGGAAATCAGTGGTATCTCTGCAGTTCTTCACCCCCATCAATCACTCATTTAATCAGCTGAGGGTAGTTTTCTGCTTTTTCCAATTATGGTGCATTTTTAAATTTCATTAGGAAAATGGTTTGAATGTTTCAGGATTTGGCTTGTTCTTTTCTGCCTACAGTCTTAGTTTTTAACCATATTTTCACTTGGTGTCCTTTCCCAGTAAAGCAAAAGGAATGTCAAACCTTTCTCTGTTCACTGCCAGTGTCAGTATAACCACGGCACGATTACATCCCCAGCACCAATCGAGCAGATAAAAGACTTGTTGAGCTTGAGACTCTCTGTTCCAAGGCCGGTTGCTTTGATACCTGCTTTTCTGTTCCCCCGAAGCTTTCTGCTCTGTATCTTCAGATCTCTGTAGGCTCTGTTTCTTCTCATAGATGATCCTCAGCATTGCACATATTGTCTTCATCCAGGAAATATAGCACTACACAGACTTAGCAAGCCTCTGAAATACTTGTTATGTGCCCATTTACAGTAGGTAGTTCTTCTGGAGTGATTTTTTTTTTCCCCCCACATCCAAAACATTGCAGCAACAGGCAAAAAATTGCATCAAATATCAAGGAGGTGTTGAATTTTCAGCAGTAAGCTAATTGCTGTGTGATCTTTTCTCCATGCTTCTAATGATAAAAAGCTTAAGGTTTCCCAGGTACTGCAAGAAGAGATTTGTCACCCTTTGGAGAATTTTCCCATGTGCAGCTGGTTATATACAACACTGTGAGAAGACTAAATCACGAATTTGCTGTAAATTCTCTCTTAAAGACAGTATGTAAAATTGTCTCTTAAAGGCACGATTTATTCTGCAGAGGGCTAGAACCCTTTTTGAACCTACCTGGTTCTCATATTGATAAAGTGATTTCTGTCATGTGTCTTCTAGTTATAGGCAGTTTACTTCCGTACAGTTTCAAAGTAATTTTTCTTTTACGTAAGAAAACTCCTGTGGTTGAAAACAGTATCACAGGCCAAGGCACGTATGTTAAAAAGATATAGACAATCACCTGGATTCACAGCAGTGTCATCAAAGATAAGAATCCTGTCTTTCCCTTCCAAGACAGGTCATGTGGCTGGTTTGTGATGAGATGCCTTGGAATTTCACTACTGCACCATGAAGAAAAATGCTGTAGAAAAACCAATAATATCCACACCAGAGGACTGAATGCAGAATTGTGGGGTCCATTCCCACCCCTACATGGATTTCTGGGGTCATCCAGAGCAGTTCCTCTATGCCTTACTTCTCCTTTAAGGAGAAAGGGAACAGTTCCCTGTCTGAGAGGGACCAGAGAATGACTACAGGAGGTGTTCAGATGTTTATAACAGGAGGACTGTCTACTGACACACACACATAGAAGTGTCCAGAGAACCTTAAAGAAGTAAGTTCAGCTGCAGCCCTCAGAAAGGCCATCTACAGAGAATCCCATTAGGATTCAAAAGCCTGCTTAAATACCAAAGAAAGCTTCAGTCTTTGGTTCGTTCCTATTCTAGAGTAAAATGCAGCGCTAGAAGAATAACATCTGTAGCCATAAGGGTATGTTACTATCTATATGTCAATGTAGGGTTTTTTATGGAGATGATTAAGGAGCCCAGAGGGAGCTTCTTAAGTTATAATGAGCAATCCAGGGAATATTAATTTGGGGTTATTTTCTGTGTTTTTCCACTCCTTGATGCCTAAGCTCTACTGCTGATCTTTGCAGCAGGCAGATGCCAACATAAATTTCTATTCTCTTTTCCTTCTTTATTTATGTCTGACATACCAGAAAATGTAATCAACTCAGCAGATACAGCTTTACTAGTGCTACCACAGAGCTGGTAACTTGCCCTGGTAGGACTACACAGCTGCTTGGGTTGACTAGTCTATCATCAGCCTGCTTGACAAATTAATTTTCTTTTAACTGGTTAAAGGTGATAGCCTTTTAAAACCTTGGTTGCAGAAGTTTGCCCCTATTAATGTTATGTACGAGGACCAGTAAGTGAAATGGTGAAGGAAGGGGGAAAGTCGGTGCTTTTAGAGTAGTTTGGCAGTGGCTATTTTTCTTTTGTTATTCAGTTTACTGTATTAAACTCTCATCAGAGACGGACCAAACAGGAGAAAAAAAGAAGTCTCAGGCAAAGAAACACCCAGCAAATCCTGCTTTGTTTAGCACAAAACTGAAGAAACTGGCCTTCTGGCACCTTGGACGACACAGGGTTTACACTGGAGAAGAGGAAGATTTGCCTCCTTATTCCTAGGGATTTGTGTGCATAAAACAATACAAGTGTATTTCTTAAGCTTAAATGACAAAGCTTTACACCCTCCCAGTCTGACCTGCTACTAATCTTTCAGCAGTACAGAAGTTATGAGGAAGTTTCTTCTGCCTCCCAGTAAGGTCTCAGGGAGAGGCACGATCCGAGGTGACACTGCCTCGACATGGCAGTTGATATTTCCTCTGGCACCTTGGGGTTGTAAAGGATTGGTATAGCCTGAGGTGGTGGTGGTTATCCGTACCCAGGTCCAGCCAGCCTTTGTATCCCACCCTTGGCTGAAATTACGGCTTGTGGTGACGAATTCTCACCTATTAAATGTGTCAGAAATGCGTGTGAAAATCTATGTTGAAGTTGCTTCAGGTCTGCGCTTTTTGAGAGCAGGAGTCATCCAACATGACAGCCCGACTCGGGCAGTAACAAATGCTTTTGGGGGGGACAAGCTGTCAAAAGCTTGTGCAGACCCAAAGGGTTGTGCTGTGTATCTTCACGCGGTTTTACCTGTGAGTTACGGTAACTAAGAAAATAAAGTGAAGCCAACTACAATCAAAACACTCTGTAAAAGAAAGAGAAGGGAGTCTCCGTGTCGCGAATGACAAATGGAAAATGAATACTTTGGATGTCAGGTAACCAGGGGTGAGAGCCTGTTTCTCCATCGAACGTGCGTGACGTTAAGTGGATGAGTACAAACATATTTTCCACATATATTTAATGATGCATTCACAGGCACTTTTTTTTAAGCTTTAACTGGGATATGGGCATAAGGGAATGAAGTGGCTTCATGTCACCCTCCTGTGATGTTTTACTGCCACACGGCAAGTTCTGTGTGCATTAGCCAGCTCTAGATATTAAAAATGCCTTTGTAACCTTCGCAGCTGGCGCAGCGGTTGTCAGCGTTGGATCTTCAGCCGAGGTGAGTTAATATAAAGCTTACGTGAGTGGTGGTAAGCAAGTGAGAAGAGAACCAGTGGTCTAGGCATTTGGCAGAAGGACTGTACAATGTGGCAAAGTCACAGCGTCAGTTGTGAGAGATTTCTCATATTTAATTAGCCTTCTAACTGCACCTCCTAGCACTGTAGACCTGGCTAAAGTCCTGCGTGAAGAGATGCGTTCAACGTTGGAACAGAGGAAGAGTTATGGCTCCTGGGTGGTACTCTGCCTCTTGGACCGGTTTGAATCCAGTCCTGGGATCTCCATCTTCACCCCGTTGCAGCAGAAGAGCGGAGTTACACGGTGGGTGTTGTGCCCATGGGCTGGGTGATACCAGCCAGGGAGCGACAGACAGACAGTATGCCAAGCTCCTGAGCTTCTCTTTGAACACAGAAATTGGCAGAAAGGATCCTGAGTTGCAAGAAGAATCACAGAATCATAAAATGGTTTGGGTTAGAAGGGACCTTAAAGATCATCTTTCTCCAGCCCCCCTGCCATGGGCAGTGACACCTCGCACCAGAGCAGGTTGCCCAAAGCCTCATCCAGCCTGATCTTGAACACTTTGAGGGAATCAATGTGATAGAAATAGCTCCCTGCAACATTATGAGCTCTGCTATATTCTGTCCACAGGATATAATTTTTGCCCTGTACTTCAGGAACGTGATGATGTGACATACTCACATTAACACTTTTTAAAATTGGAGAAGGACACCATTTCTTTGGTTCTAACTTAATGCTTGTGACTTGCAGTTTAAACATCATGATTGCAATATTATCGTGCAATGTNGGTGTAATAGCACATTATTGTGTAAATAGCACAGGCATTCTGGTTTCTGTTTGAAGGAGCATTCAGGAATCTGGTATATATTTAAAATGACAGGCAGTGACATTGTAAAGCTTTACAAAATCAGTTATTAGGGAAATAAGTGACATTTTAACTTTGCACAATGTAAAATCTATGCCATCAATTACAGATTAGGTGTAGTAAATAATGACTAGCTAATGAAAAGTAAAACTGCAAATTAACTCTTTTTTTTTTTTTTTTTTTTTTTTTGTTGCAGTGGAAGGAGACGAGGCAACGACCAGAGGCGTCTTCCTGACACCTCACAGGCTTTCCTGTGCTGCTTTTTGTTTCTGTTCTAAGACTTTCGCCAATTCAAAGAAGCTGTGCTGGCAACAGCCAGCTGGGGTCCTAATTAAGGCTTCCGAATTATGTTCTAATTTTGTTTCAGTGTTGCAAGGATGGAAATAATTTAGATTCCTGGTCGAACTGCAGTGCAGTTCCGAAGACTCAAAATCCTCAGCTGGAAGGCAGGGAATCAGACCTGTCACACTCTCCTACCTTCAAATTGTCACCTTAAATTTTAGGACATTTGTTTTCCTCCATCACTTCTTTGGAAAAAAACAGTGAAAAAGGGCCAGCAGAGGTTTCCCACTCTCTGCCTTCAGACTCATCTATTTCCCAGGGTGGAACCGAACAGATGCAGCTTCTGGCTCACAGCATCTCGCTGGCCTGTCAGGATTGCATCGAGCTGCTGTTCGCAACTTCTGGGGCAGTGTGAGATACACAGACTTCATTTTTCGCCAGCTGCTGGGTATTTTTATAAATAGAACTGGGTAGGAGAAACACACTCGCCTCTTCTCAAAGATCCTATCAGTTGACAGGACTCAGTTTTTATTGTGCAATTCACAGTCCTGCTAAAAAAAAGTAATTCAACAGAAATCAGAAAAATGTATTCTCCCCTCACAAAGAAACCTAATTTCATTTCACAATAAGTACACAGACACCATGCAGCCAAAACCCGATGCACTTCCCCTCACACTTTCTCCATGTCAAAAGTTTGTCTTAAAATCAGAAAGTATTTTTAATTTTTATTTAATTATATTTAATTTAATTACAACTATATTTAAGGATATGTTCTCCTCATAGATTATGTCTTCAAGTTTCTCTGCAGTCACAAAAGTTACATAAATGACCTTTTGAGGAAGGGGGCTGCCTGCTTGTTTTTTAGTGAGTGTTGTGATCCTTAATCCCAAAGGTTCCCACACCTCGTGCGCCAGCCAGAGTGACAATGAAATTCAATTAATTCTCCTCCTCTTGTTTGTAAGATGACTTAACACAGAAGATTCTTTGGGACAGACTTTTTCTGAATTCTTGTGCACTAGAAGCATCTTGCACAGCCACCACTGCACAGTGAATAATAAAAATGCAGACAAAGGCTGCTAATTCTCAATCATTAGCCCCCCAGCAAGTGTGATACCTGATTTCTCTCCATGGAAAACACCAACCAAAAGAATATCCGCAGTACTTTACAGGTGATTTGATCCAGAGTTACATTAGAAGAGACAGGTATTATACTCTTTCTGCATAGAAACACAGACCTCAAAGTCTTACTCCTTTGCTAATATTGCTTAGTGACTCTAGGTCTGTTATTTGTTACTTAACTTCCTTAAATGAATCAAAATATGTGCCAATAATTAACTCTTGGTTAATAGAATGGAGTCATACAAAGTTTAGTGTTACATGAGAAATGCTTTATGAATGGAAAATACATGTATGAACATATGTGCGTGCTTTATATAGGTAGACATGGAGGTTGTCTGACATCTCTGTCTGATGAGTCCTTTTAAACTTTTAAAAGGCTTTTTAAACTTTTTTTTAACTCCTTTGTTAAGACCTGCGATTGCTGGTGTTACATAAACAGCAATTTGGGTAATTTTTGTTCTTGAAAGAAATTAAAGGCTTAATGTTATGTGAAAAAAAAAAACCAAAACCCAAAGACTTTAAGATGCCAGCAGCAGAAACCAACTGTGAAAGAGGAATTTGTGACTTAGACGTTTGGTGCTAGTAAAAATGTTACTACCCACATAATCATTACTAAAACTACACCCTTTTCTGCCTACATAAAGTGCTGGATAGACAGTGTGCCTGGGGGTGAGATAACTCATTGACAAAGAATCTTGAAACCCTGTGTTTTATTTGGAGGAAGAGTTAGGTTTGCCAGGGCAGTCTCCAGCTGGGGCTTGTGCTCCTGTTCTTCTGGGCTCTGTGAAGACTTGTAACAGGAAGAACCTTCCAAACCATTCTCAAAGTGCTCACCAAGACCACAAGTGGGAGGTGAAACAAAGGCGCTGGAAGGTGGAGATGTACCATTTCTGTAGGAGGAAGGCAGGCACATCCAGGCCATAGTGCCATAGGTACCACAGCACCATTTCACACTGAGGAGAGATCCTCTACCAAAGTCCTCACCAACACTTTCTACAATATCTGTCAGTGTTTGTGTCCTATTCCAGTTCCCACCTTAATGTCTTATCTTTTCACCTTCCTAAATATTTGCTAGTTTCTTCTGGTGAGCGCTCCTTTTCCTGAACTGTCAGCCCAGTTGCATTCTACTGGAAGCACCTGGCACGCGGATGGATGGGCAGCTACATGGCACTTAGGGCTAACACAGGCTCAGCATCCTCTGCTCCACGAGTTACACTGGGGAAAGACCTCCACTTACTGCTGTGAGACAGCTTGAAGGAAATGTAGAGGGTGAACTGATTTAAGGAAAACAATCCCTTTAAATATAATGGTGCCTAAAACAGATAATTCCTTTTTATCTGTAAACTCTCTGATACTGTTTTTGCTATTCTAAGCCGAAATTGATTTTTTTTTTTAATCACAGGTCAGTTGAAAAAAAAAAAAACAACTGGGAGAACACAATAGAAAGTGTCAACTATTTCTTTCTCCTCCTTCTCCACACAAGTGAGTCCAGATAAGCTAGGGAAAAAAACAGGAAATCAATGATCTGTCACCAAGGGCTCCCAGCAGCTCCCTTTCCAGCCGTGTCCCGCAGCAGGAGCCAGCATCAGTCCCGTGGGCTCTGCCGAGATGTCTCTGTCCCGGAGCTCACCACGGCTGCTGGAAGGCTTGCTGGGAGCACGGGCTTTGTGCCACACCAACTTTTGCCCATTTTAGATACTTTAATTTCCTCGCATCCACTCACAATATGTCACAGAAGGCCCCTTAGTTCTATCAGCCATGTCTCACGCACCAGGATGTCTTTGAATCATCTTTATCCTAAAGGAGAGGAAAAAATAATGTCGGGGTCATTGTAATGCCACTGCTGCCTAGAAAGAGCAGGGCCATTCCTGCAAGGATCTTTGATTTGAACGGCCTGAGCAGAGTGCTAACCATTACTGGTTCTGTTTCCTTGGACTCAAAAGGTAGGACAAGGTTTTATGGGGGTAATTTCCAGATATTTAGGAGGCTTTAACTCCACATGTCCTGGTTTTATCTACAATTGCACACAGCAGGATTTGCCTTTGTTACACGTCTCAGGAGAAGTTTTGAGAGTATTTCATTACTAAGAATTATAGCAATATTATCCAAGGAGTGTGTCCGGGAATAAAAACAGTTTCCAAGTAGCTCTGACCAATGTTCAGGAGAAAACCAACTCCTTACCTCACTGGGCAATGAAAACAATTTAACATGACTGTGCCCCTCATAAGAGAAACGAACCTGGATTTTGCCCTCCTGGTAATATGTTAACAGAGCGTCCTGGTTTGACAATTAATTCTAGCAAGTGGTAAATGACCACAGCATTCCCCATGAAAACAACTCTCAGAGTGCTCACATGCAGCATATTTCAGTGGAGAGGTACACTCAAGATAGCTTATTCCTTGGGTTAACCAATCCTACAATCTTTTCCATAAAGCTGAGAAATAACGAGCCTAATTTCTTAACCAAACCCTATGAGTTTCAATTAGAAATATCAATTTTTTTTATTTTTTTTTTTTTAAATTAGCCCAATGAACAAGGATTAGATTTTCCTGTGCAAACCCATGGTTTCTCATTGCCGGGCACTCTGCAATAATGCTCCAGCCTGGTGTAGGTCACTTCAAGATGACCTCCCAGCTGTGTAGGAGTTAACCAAGAGTTTCTATTCTATGGGAGGCTGTGGGAACTGTATAATATAATAACAATAACAATATAATAACAATAAAAGAAACAATATTCCTCTGCTCACTCATCCACTGAATTGTTTCTGGCCTTATACTGCCATTGCCAGGTAATGCAAGATGGAGCAGCTCTGACAGCTCGAAGGCAGCACAGGTGAACCAGCCTGGGCTAAGGAGGAACAAAATCAGAGGGATATGGCTGCAATCTTCATGCAGTTTCCGTGCATGACTTGCTGACTTGTGCAAAAAGCATCTTGACTATAAATAAGAATCTGGCCCTTTTCTCATGAAGCTTGATGATATAACATTGGCATCTGAGATGAAAAGCACTAAGTCATCAGATCATTAATACCTTTCACTTTTTGTCAAACCATGGGCGAAAACTCCAAACAGAACTTGGGGCAAAGTTCATTAAGCTGGCAACAGTCCTGGGAACGCAAGCCAGGAGCTTCCACTGAATTCTGTTTATCTGTGTCATTACCCAAAATGGTCAGAGATGGAAAACAACAGTGGACGCCATTGCAGGTTACATCTCTCTGGTTTGAGTTCCTTCTGTGTTAATAAATAAATATATACATTTAAGGAAATGTCCACGTTTAAAAATGCAAGTCTGTGTTTCTCCTCTTCTTGAGCAGAGCAGCTTGAACTTTGGACACACAAGTTAACTCATTTTCCCCCCTTTGAAGATTTTGTGCTCTTTATGTAGAGAAGGAGGTTTCTGTTCCATAATTTTCTGATGTTCTTTATGACACAAATCCCAGGAGCCTGTGCAGAACACTGTTCAACAGCAAAGCTGTTGAAACCTTCATACAAACTTTGGTACACACTAGTTTTAGCTTCTTGCAGCTGCTGTGAGTCCTATAAGTTTTTTTGTTCCCCTCCTCAGCTCTGATCTTACTGGTACTTGCCTGTACCAGTGGTATAAATCACAGGGGCCAAATTCCCTGCTAATGTAAACGGGTGCTGTTCTGGGCACCCCTGGGAGCCTCATTATTTCATACTAGCATGTAACTGGCGCCAGAAGCGTGTATCTATGTATGTGTGTGCGCACATTTGTGTGTGCTGCAAAATGAAAACTGTACCAAAATTCAGGTCCTCGTGTTCTGTTCCCTGCAAACACCACGGTAACTCCCAGTGGTGCTGAAGCCCTGTGTCCCTGTAGTGCACTACACGATGCTATAAACAGCTATGGAGAGCCAACACATAATAGATAAACAGCTAATAGCTATAAATAGCTTTAAGATTTGTCTGAAGGAGGAGACAGTTTTACGTCTTTTTAATATCTGTCAAGCCGCATGCATCTGCAAACAACTGCTAACATTTCTTTTCTACTCAAACACCCAGTTTAATAAGCTTCTGTTAGCACTGTGGTGATATTTTGTGGTAAAAAGAATCAGGTTCTCTTAAACTAACAAATGGTTTTAGAAATCAGGTGAGTATGAACTTGCTAATAATGATATGGGCTACTGAGAGTTTAATCTCTCTTTTCCTGGGGTCAGGAAGCTGAAGGCTTCTTGAATACCTAAGAGAGATTCACTGGCTACTGAATAATTACTGGCATAGCCAAACCATTCTGTGGGTAGTCCAACACCACTGGTATGATTCGGTCAAGGAAACTGGGGACTTTCTTAAGTTGCAGGTTCCAGCTGGCCACGAATCAGCTTCAACTAGAACAGCAACCTCTGACTGAGACGCTCTAGTGGTGCATGTTTTTATGCAGTAGCACCCAGCATTTGCAGTACAGCTGGGGTAGGTGGCTGCCATGGGCTCTACACCATGGCCCAACCTCACACGGTGACCATACCTACTGAATACACACTGACACCTCTTTGGGTTTCTAGAGCCCCCAGGTCTAGAAAGGCGCTATACAGGGGCTCCTGTCTTCTGCTGCTACTATGTCAAAGTGACATAGGCCACAGGTAATGACATTGGTAGGGCAGGTGCCAATTGGAAAATGGTAGATTAAGCAAATTGTCATGGCAGGCCACATGCAGGAGGAGCTCCTCATGATGGGACTCAGCAGAGAATCAGAAGACCTGGCAGCAACGTAAACGTTTCATGAATTTGTCTCAGTTGTGCTCAACTATCCATGAATAACAAACCACAATAAATGGTGAAAGCTGAAATTTTTCATGCTGGCAACTCCAGCCAGAACATTTGG
Organism: Calidris pygmaea; assembly: GCA_003697955.1. Lineage (NCBI taxonomy): Eukaryota > Metazoa > Chordata > Aves > Charadriiformes > Scolopacidae > Calidris > Calidris pygmaea. The sequence continues at coordinate 446,734 of QJSC01020922.1, forward strand.
TTTCCAGTTGGAAATGGCTCTTCATTTAGAAATTTCATTCCCCTTTATTCAAGAAAATAGATGTTAGAACATCCTACGATGCTTGAATCTGTAATGAAATGTTTTCTTTACATCAAATTCCAGAAACCTGTGGGGAGGGGAGTTGGAGGGATGTTAGTAATTTTTAAAAATAAACAAAACCATCAATCATTGGAAAAGTTCTCTTCCTGGCTCTGCCTCTGACTTCTAATGGGATTTGGGGTATCTCAGGACATTTACTAACCCTTTATTTTGCTGGCTTAACTTGTGTCACACCAGTGGGTTTCTGACCTCGAATGGGCTCTACTCTCATAAATACTGCAGCAGTTCCCCTTCTCTCCTCTTGTCCTCCCAAAACCTCCTAACAGTCTTGGCTGCTCAGCCTCAACAGAACCATTGACAAACCATGGATAAGAGCCCGTCTGCCTTCAGACACCATGTATCTTCTGCCTTCTCCCTTGTTCTGCTTGCTGCTGCCTTCTGCAGAAGACTGCACGAGAGAGCACAGATAAGTTGCTCTACAAGGGCAGAGCTCCCGTGCCGATCCCTCCAGTGCTGTCCCAGAGCACCGCAATCACGGAAAAGCCAGCCCTGCCAGATGCGAGGGGGTCAGCATAATCTGCCCCCATCCACAACCCTCATGATAACCAGCGCAAGATGAGCCAGGACAGATTGTTCTCAATGACAGACTCTAACTTCTGCTACTCTCTAGTGCCAGCAATTACTTTAGCCAGAGCATGACCATATTCACACGCAAGATTAGCCTTTTCCATGAATACCAGTACAGTTTTCCCTGTAATCCTCTAGTTTCTTTCCCCTTCAGAGTCCTGAGAAAACTTCTTCTGGCACAAATTATCCTGACTCTACAGAAATCAACAGAGCTCTGACATTTTTTTCTTCCAAGTCAGGTTCTTCTGCCACTTGGCAAGGAGACCCACGGGGCATTAAGGTAACCTGATAGGAGAACTCAGGTCTTTGTCCCTGCCCTTGGACCTGCCTTACTAATAGGGAAAGGAGAGGGCAGGGAACGAGAGTGAAAGGGCAGTGCGCTGTTTAACAGAAATGAATGCCATCACAATGTCATCATCATCTGCAATTGCAATAGATCTATCTTAACGGCAACAAGTTTAGAGTCAGGATTGCATTGACTCAGTTTGCATGACCTCAAGAAATTCTCAGCTCGTTTCTGCTTATTTTGAGTAAGAACAGGCAGGAAGTGGATAGAGTACCGCTTGCTTTCCTTGGGTGTTTTGGGAAATGTGATTGATGGGCTGGATGGATAGCATTATGGTTTGTGCTGTCACAATAACTCTTCATGCCTGATAGTGCAGGGCTGCACATCTCACAAAACCTTGTCAAAGTAATAGTAAATAGCCTTTTTGAACTAAAAAAAGAGTAAGATCAAGATTAGTACCAGGAAGGATAAAAATTCTTCTTGGAAGTTATTTTCTTAATATTTGGATACAATCTACCTTATCCAAAACATCTGTCTGTGTGCATAAGAAAGAAATACGCTTTCGTCCCCTGCAGCACTGTCCAAAAATGAGGTAGTAAGTATTGCTTCCTGATCACACACAAATGGGGTTTTTATCTGTGCCAAGATCATAATATGAACAGTGGAATAAAATTGCAAGCAGACAAGAAAAAGGGCACACACCTGAAAGCCTTTAGCTCGCCTTTCCAACCCCTGAGCTTCGCTAGGCTGCTCTAATAAAGCTTCACTGAAGCTTTGTTTTCTGAGGACATTTATATTCTGTTAGTAAAGTGCAAACATCTCCAACAATAGCTTTGTGTCAGGCCACAATTGTATTCCTTGATGCTAATGCAGTCTATTAAAAGAAAAAGTTCAGCCAGTGCCCCTTGGGTTCTGGGAGAGCTGGACAATTTGGATGTCAGGTTCATTTCCAGTTTTGAAGCCTTGCTATATAGAGGATTTCAAACCTCTCGATTCCAACAAGAGAGACTATATCTGCTAAATTTGCAGAGGCCACTAAACTGAGAGGAGCTGTAAGTCAATCACTGTTAGATTATAAAAATATCTTGGCAAATAGGAAAAAAGAAAAATTCTGGAAAAAAAGATAATTCTGTAGGGACTAGAACAGGGCAGAAATGATCAAACATAACTGCAGAAATGAGGTGAGCAGCATGCTGGGGGCCTGCTCTGCAGAGGCAGGAGGAGTAACCCTGGTGCACACAGGGCTGGTAACACCTGAGCTGAAGTATCAGTTGCTCCAGGGGAGATTCAGATTAGGAGAAAATCTTCTAATTGAAAGTGTAGGGAAGGAGTGTAGTAGATTGCTTGAGGATGACACGGAATTTGCATCCCAAAAGACTTTGAAAAACAAGTGGGGAATGGGTGAGAAGCCACAGGCAAAGCTGGTTCTGTCCTGGAGGAGGGGCAGGGGCCAGGGGAGCCCTCCTCTCCCACATTCCATGGTCATGTCTTTGGTTGCTGCGCTGGAGTTCGGGCTTGAGTTCTCAGAGCCAACTGTGGTTAGAGCCAGTTGTATCCACACAACTTGTGCAGGATCATGGGTTGTGCAGGAGAACAGTATGTTTTCCATGTACTGCCTCAGAATGTCTTCATTTTAATTCATTGCCCACAGGGCTGCACAACAGAAAGAGGCAGCACTCCAAGGAAAACACCCTGACTGACCTTCAGTGCTCCCACATCACCCCTCTGCAAGAGACCAACTCACTCCAACCTCGAGCCCAGAGCATTGCCTTCATGTGATCAAGGAGCCTGGGTTCAGTTACAGGACTGAAGCCAAAACAACAATAGATGCAACCACTAACTCCATGTCTTCTAGGAAATGTAGACATCACTTTATATATAAATGTTCCTTATCACATCCATGAGATATGTAAGCCTCGGAAGCGTCACATTGAGCCAGATCATTAACCCATCTGGTTAATCACGCTGTGACTGCTATTTGACTGCCCTGTGTATTCCCCTGTAAATCAGCTCCTTTCTCCAGAAAGGCACCTTTGGAAGTAGTTCCACATATTGGCAATTAGCAGGAAGGCAGCAGAGCAATAGTGGCCTCTTGCAGTCATGAATAGTTTTGCCCAGGTAAAAGCATTGCAACTTGTACACACAGAGTTTTAGGAAACAATGAATTCCCTCCAGCCATACTGAAATCAAAATATCATACTCCTTTCTGAGCCCGGATCTAAGTGATATTTCACATCCTATTGTTCCTTACAGAGCTAGGAATTGGGGAAAATAGACTATTTCTCTGAAGAATCCTTTCTGTTTGAAAGAGCGTGCTTTTGCATGCTTTCTAAGGATGTCTTCATTTCTCCTCAGTGTCTACAGGACTCTGCGGCACGCACAGGAGGGAAGCATTTTAAGTAAATCACCCCAGCCTGACTTCAAAGGAAAGTGAGCTGGACAAGATGTGCCAAAGGGTTTAACATCTGCGCCATTCCTATAAAGCATTGTTTTGTCCTTCATACTTAGTGAGGAGACACCCACATGTGTTTTCCACTTTCATTGTGAAAGCAGGAAATGTTTAATTAAAATCAAGCTTAACCTACTTTGTTTTCTCTTCATGCTGAAGTAACATCAGCTGCTGAGAGGGAGGATCTGCAAGTCTTGGCACCCAAGTGGCCTCACCCAGCAGAGGGACAGAGCTGGAGAGATCCGGACAGATCCACTGGGATGATATCTGTGTCCCTGGGGTACAGGGACAAATTAGGTTGTGTACCAGGAAGAGCGGAGCTTGCGGAGTGCTGGGGAAATTCCAAGTGGATAGTTGTACTGGGCCAAACCCTGTTGTCATTTATACAGAATGACAGAAAACAGGGATGGTAAGAACCTCACCAGGAGATGGGGTCCACCTGTCTTACTCCAGTCTCTCACCCTGACGAGCCACAGCCACCTGGGTTTAGAGAGCTGCAGTAAAGGCAGCTGCAGATACTGTACTCCAGGATCTTCCCCAAACCCAGCAGCAACAGCCTGAGGTACCAAATTAGATCAAGAAACTTGGAGACGTGACTGATTTCTATCCTCACTGGATCAGGTCAAAGAAAGGACACTTCATCCAACTTAATATCCAGACCTTATTATGTGGCACCTTTCATTTTCCAAGGGCTGAAAGGCTCTTCAGTCCCCTTTCACTGGCCATATGGCAGCACAAATCTTTGTGTTATGTGTTAGTAATGCAGAAAACAGCCCTATGGCCAGGAGTGGTTTGAGAGGGAGTTTAAGGCTGCAGATTCTTTTCCCAGAGACAACTTCACTTCCAATTGCATCCCATTATGTGTCAAACACAACTTCGCCACACCAAGGGTGGTACCCTCAAGTGCTTTTTGCTACAGCACCACAAGTGCCAGGAAAGGCCCTAGTTCTCTTAAGGGGAAAAAAAAAAAAAAAAATCACCCTGTGTAACAGGAACTTTCAATGAGGTGATCATAAGTAGGAACCACCAGGCCACTTAGGAAAACTCTGCATCACCAAGGTAGGCTCTGATTTCCATTAAAATTTTCACCAATTGAGATATTCTTGATATTGAAGTATTCTTCAAATAATGTAGTGGTTTGGGTCAAATCTCTCTGTGCAATTTTCTTGCAGAAATGAGTGACCCAAGTCAAGCTAGAAGCAAATTAACATTTGCAATTTGAATAAATTTCCCAGACAGGTGTTAACTTTCTCATTTGCAGGGAAATTTTCAGGCAGGCTTGTCAAAGCTGTGAACTGCTATTTAAAACCCATTGGGATCGTCATATTTATTAATATAATCATTGGCTTTTTTTTATAATTTAGATGAGGTCTTCAGGCTTAGAAGAGGAGCAGCCAGAATACAGTGCTAGCCATGATCCCATTATCAGAAGACACCCCTGTCCATAGGACCATAATCCCTGACTCATATTAAAGTAGGCTAAAATTGATTCCTCAGTTACAGATGGAGAAACTGAGGATTAGAAAGAAAAAGTGACACAGAAAGTAGGTTTCTCTTCTTTCATCAAGCTGTAACATCTTGCAGCAAAGGGAAGGCTGAGAGACAACGGGTTCCCTACATATATTGACATGTTTATGCGTCCAAAGTGAGAAGAGAATGGGTGGATTTGTCCCGTGTATCACTGCTATGACAGTAGAGGTTTGTCTCAACCAGTTCAATGCCATTTCTTGTTTTCTCTTCATTCCCCCTTTGGCCCATCCTGACATCACCCCATACTTTAACTGTTTGGCCCCTTCCTCCCATTTTCCCCAGAGAAAGGGAAGTAAACAGAAGTTGACATGAGCTGAGGAAAGAGCTCAGGGCAGAACAAGAGGGTAAAGTACTGTGGCTCATAGAGTTGAAGCACAGCAGTGTTGTTTCCTCGGCTTTAGAGGCTATAAAACGGCAAGCAGCAGAGCACAAGCGTGTTGTCATGACAATGAGTGTGATAAAAAAATGGGGGTTTCTCTGCACGGTTAATGTGTTGAGAGAAAGGTAACCAGGACAGCAATAAACACTTGATAGATTTCACTGTGTTGAGGAGCAAAGCAGCATAGTGTCTGAAACATAATTACAGTGGAGACAAATTATCTGTTATTGATGAAATGATCCAAACTTTCCTACCAGTGTTGATGGACACTAGTGCTCTAGTGCCATGAGCACAGAAAAGGGTCTGTATGGGCCTAGGTCTCATGCACTAATCCAACATCTTCCTAAATTAGCAAGAGCTTCTCCATAAAATCAAGACCTATTCTACAGACTAAACGTAGAATGAAATAATGAAGGTTACAGTGTCACCACACAGGTCTCCACCCAGAACGTTGAGTAGATTATTTAGCTTGCTGGAAAAATAAATCAGAGCAGGTTCCATGACAAAAATGATTACCTGGGGGAAAAGTATCACATGGAAAACCACAGGCTGGCTGGTTACAAATGATTTTAAGAGGGCAATTGTGAGAGTAACAGTAGTTGGAATTCCTGTTTGCTCATCTGCCTGCTTACAGGCAGTAAGCAGTTTTTGCAACACCATCAGCTACAGAAAACCCCATAATACCTCATGCCCCCTACAGCACTTTCAGACAGAGACACTTTATTCAGTATCAAGCAGTCATGTGTCCTCCTCCCAGCAATAGCCAACTCCCTGACATACAAGAGTCTCCAGAACCTGCGCTGAGCTGCACAAGGAACGGTCAACCATGCAGTGAGAAAACAACATCTACCTGGTCAAGATCCTAACTCCCTGCCCTTCCTCAGCAAGCTATGGGTAAACAGAGATGAATTAGGAAGGGCAGGCGCAGAAGCTGAGGACATAGAGACACATCCTGCCCTCTCTCTTCATGCATCCACCCTGTACAGGGAAAGCTATTCCAGCCTGACCCAACACCGGCACACACTGACTCTTCTGCATGGTTGCAATGCCACACTCAACCCATCCAACCAGGAAAGGTGCAAGAACATATGGTACAGTCTAATGCCTTGACACTGTAAAAGAGGCGGGAAATGGAGAGAAATAAAAAAGAACTCAACAAAAGTGTTAATAAACACACACAGGCTCGGTGCGAGTCGTGGCAGAGAGCTCTCCACCCACTCAGCTGGGTGAGCTGAAATCAAAGGGACGGTTTGCAAGTCCGACAACCTGAAGACACTCAGTGCTGATCATTGCAAGAAGCTAGTGCCTATGAAAAACTCTGAGCTTATTCATTTTTTTTTTTAACCTATTTCCCTGTTTAATCATACCAGTGACAATGGAAACACCATGCTACGACCCGACAACAGGCTACCTCAAAATGTACAGTTCTCTGGACAGAGAATTCCTTTTTCCTTTTCTCTTGTGTTCATGAACTATTTATCTTTGATCCTAAGGAAGCAGATAATGGTTCTTTTTTGAACAAAGACAAACTGATAGTAATAGACCTCTCAGTTCATAGGAGGGTTTTCTTTGTTTTCGAGTCAAAACACACTGGCTCAGACCCAGCCAGCTGTCTCAAGTTTCTGGATGTGGCTCTTGAGCAAGGTTTTAAAAGCACATCTAGCATTGCTTAATTGATGAAGACTCCTATTTTGGAGCTTTACAGTGAAGATATATCAAACAATAAGGAATGATAAAACACGGCCTGCCATATTTAATAAACTGTGTGGATCAGCCTGTCCATGGGTCTTCTGTTTTCACAAAAATAAGCCTCTAGCTAGCCTCCTCTGTTCTCAGTGTTGTCTGTCTCTTTCTCTCTCTCTCAAAGCACACAGCCCTTGCTATGTTGAATTCCAAAAGCAGGATTTGTCCATACCTTTCTGCTTGAGCATGGCTGATTTGTGTTCTGCTTCATAACATTGGACATCTCTGCTTCTTCTCTAGGACTACTCCATAGCCTACTAGATAACACTAGCAGGAAGTTTTGCTTGATATTGCCCCTTCTTCTTCAGCTGGCTTAGATATGTTTAAGCGTCTTGTTCAAAGCCATTCTTCAGGACATCTTCCATTATGTTGCTAACCCCACTCTATTGCACACAAGTTCTTCTCCATCCATGTTCACAGCAGTCCTCTTCAGCAGCACAACAGGGCTGATATCTGTCACAGAGTGTTTATTTTCTTTCCCTTCACAGCTCACCTGAGCCCCTTTCCTTCCTGCAATCATCTTCCTGTGAAATTAAGAACACATGCAGTCAATCAATTTTTCAAAATTAGGTCCTGTTTTGTAGGCACACCTGCTTTCAAGCCCAGCAGGAGCCATTCTCAACAGGCACAGCAGGTGAGCTACAGTGTGCCCTGCTGGGCATCCAGGCACCAGAGGGGGACTCCCAGCTCTTCTGATCTCAATTGGAGCTAAGCTTTCATCTCTGATGAAACCAGAACTTCCACACCAAGAATGTGTCTCACTTGCCCTTGGACAATGCAAGTGAACGTTGGAGTCTTACCTCTCAATGTGGCCGCAAAAGCACTCCAAGTATTTTGACTCCTCTCTGAAATTCCCTTTTGTTTCCCAGTTGCCATTAAGAAATGTGTCATTCTGCCCATTGTACAGGATCTCAAGGACCTGGAGGTCCAACATGTCTGGAAGAATTTTCCTCCCTGGATGGTTCAAAATCCATCACATGCCAGAGAGGTGGCCACTGTGAGCACTCCATAAAATCAGCAGCAGAAATGATCGTTAGTTATCTGGCTTATTAAGCTACCAATGGTCATGGTGTTTACCATGGGAAACACGAGGGGACTCCCTCGTTTCAAAGCAGGGTCTGGGCTGTGTTGTGAAGGGAGAAAGCCAGGCTGGTATGTTGTGGGCAGCACCCACAGACAGACCGTCTCCGTTTCACTCACCAGAACGACAAATGTGGGAACCTCTCAGCTAGGAAACTACTGATTGATTTGCATTGCATCTAGGGAAGAGAGACAGCAGGTATTTTTTGTAATGGCATGTGTGCATAAGTAGCTCATGGCACTAGGACTAACAACCCCCCTGTTATGACCATTCCACTCATATTGGAGGGACAAATCTTACACTACAAAAAATGCTATTTCTTCCTATTCTGTCACACATATAAGAAAATCACTGGGAAGGTTTCTATTTCTCTTTCCTAAGTGGAAACTAAAGCACATTTCCCATTTGTCTGTTTAGTGCATATGTTATTTTTAAAGGTATTAAAGTTCACCGCCTCCAGACAACAGGCTACCATTCTGACACAAAATTTTACTGCTCAGAGAAGTCACACAAGGGTTAACTGACTTGTCCAAGGCTGGGAGCACATAACCAAGTGGGGATTGTAACCGAGGGGCGACCAGGCTCCTTTCCTGTTCAGTCACACTGCTGTCTGCACTGCGATGATTTCATTCACCAAAACATGGTCATGGACAAAGAACGGGCTCTGCAAAAACAGCCCCTTATCTGCTCCTGCCTGCCTCTTGTCCAAGTCATGTGTGATTAGTTTACTGACACAAACACCCCTCCGGAGCCAAAGCAGCTGCAGAAGCAAGCTGTGCTCTGATACAGCTCATGCCTTCACAGCAGTGTAAGAGCAGTAGCTATGGTCTGGCCGAGTCCAGGAGCTTCACCGTTTATAGAGCTGGAAGAAAAATACAGCTTGATTATGAGGTATCAAGTAGACCTGGTTGAGCTGGCAATCAAAAAAAAACTCAAACCTGACCTGTAACAATAACTGCAGTGAGTATGAAATAAAGATTAGCTGCAGGGAACAAATACAGGACAGAGAAATGCAATTCCTAGGAGATGTGAAAAAACGTGTCGGTTTTTTAATTTGTCAGTAGGAAGCAAAAGGATTCAAAGTACTTGGGGCTGGGGAGACCAGGAGTAGGTAACAGCAGAGCCTCTATGTGCCATAACTCCAACCAAGTATCTTTTAAGCAATTACTCCTGTGAAAATTAAAACTGTGAGAAGCTTCATTTCAAAAGGGTCTCTGCTATGTGGGTTCTTTGATATCTACTGTGAAAGGAGCCCTGCAGCTGCCTTTCCCTAAGTGAGGCACTAGTAGGCTCTCTTCACTCTATGCAGCTCCTGTTTCCATTAATACTTCTAGGAACCTATTCTACCAGAGATCTTTTGTCCTCTGTCAACCTTGGTTGAAATGAGCCAACAGGAGGAAAGAATCGTATGTGAACACAGCACCGAGCACGTGAGTTTTTAAGTCCTGTTTCCTTGAGAAGACAGGCTAGAATCTTCATCATGCTTTGCAGTCATCCCATCAGCGTTCATTCCTGCCACTAACAGGGACTGTGGAAGCATGGGTATACAATATGCCATGTTACAGACCTCCTGTCATGCTGCAGCAGCTTTTCCAGTGCAAGCATTTTGATTCCAGATTTAAATCTCAAGCCCATGCTTTTCCCAGTTCCAGCTCCAGAGAGTTCATCGGAGATCCTCATCTAGTACTTCCTTATAGGCATACTGTGTGGAAAACAAAGCAAGTGCACCCCAAAGGCTCAGGAAAAGAAAAACCCAACCAAACCCAACCAACCAACCAACAAGAAAAAAAAAACCAACCCAAAAATAAACAAAACACCAAAACCAGGGAGCATTTAGGACAAATCTCAGTTTTTCTAAATGTACAACCTTAGGCCAGTGTGATTCTTCTAGGGAGAGGATCTTTGCTCTGCTACAAGACAGTGTTTGGTGTTAATTAATCTAAGGAAATTCCCCAATATTGCCTTCGTACATAGAAATGGGCTTATAGATAGACTTTCTTAATGTTATATCTTCTGACCTGATAGAACAGTCAGATTATTAGGATGTTGCCATGGTATCTTTTTATTTTTTTTACTCTACTTGCTCATATTTATAAAGAATCTTTGAAAACTGAGACTAAAATCAATTTCGCATTTATCTGGCTTTTTAGCACTTACACTGGAATATGACCCACTAGGTAAAATGTTAGTCATTACTAATTATTTTAGAAGAGAAGTGGTTTAGCTGATAGAGCTTTCAGACTCATGTTTATATATTCAAAGGCAATTTATTTAACAGTTTAGTGCAGTAAACAAATCTTTAACCTTCCTGAAGAACAGGAAATATGTATTATGCTAAGGTTGTTCAAACTTCTGTAAAGCAAAGATTTGCTCATGAACGTGGCAAGGAAACTGAAAAGCAATGGTGAAAGCAGAAGCTGGAGACCATGACATAGGACCCACAGGGGTAAAGGCAAGTCACTGAATCCCAAATCCACCCCATTTAACTTTAGGCACGTAAAATAATTGGCTAATGTAGGAAGATGGGCTCCTTCACTAGTCAATGTAGGGATAAATACTTCTTCAAAGAGAGTTGAAGCACAGCCAGAATTAACATCTCTCTTTACTAGACATAGAAGTCTAAACTCTGAAGTTCTGTGATGCCCCTAACCTGGAGACCGCACTTAAGTGCACGGTTACTCCCTTCCCAGGCAACCCAGGCTGGAGTCCAGCTGTCTCCACTGCAGCTTAAATGTCTCTTGCTGCAACGTATGTTCATTCCTTCTTGTCCTGTATCCAATAGAGAACAGTTTATTCCTCTCTTCTTTGCAGGAACATTTTACACTGTCATTGTGTCCCCTTAGTGATGTCTCTGGAGTAAACAAACCCAGTTCTTTCAGTCTTTCCACTCCAGCCACAGTGTCAAGGCCTCTGGTTGTTCTCACTGCTTGCTTTTGGGATCATGCCACTAGGATCACATATTTCTAAAAGCTGGCACCCAGATCTGAACACAGGCATTGCCAGTAGACTAATGCCAGGCACTGATTTGCTACTCTATTTTCAATAGAGTGGAGGGATTATTTTATGTCTTGCATGTAACTCCTGCTTGTGACGCTTGTGTAATAGTGGTCACCAGAGACCTTACAGCATGTCAGGATTATCAGACCTTTCCACTGAGAGAAACAAGGGCCCTACCCCCTGAGTCCTGCTCACACAGGAATGTCTTTTCATGGTACGGTAACTGGTGCCAAGAGTAACAAGAGCAGGAAATGGGTATAAAGAGGCAAGTTTGGTGGAATCAGTAGGCAGTAATCCCACAGATCAAACACCAGTGGAGATGCTGAAGTGGTGAGTTGCAGTCCAACCTTGCAACAGTCCTTCTACGTGCCAGTGGGAAAGTCATTTTGTCTGCCACTTTGATTTCCCTCCTAACTTTGACCTAACTAGACTGGCTTAGGTCTATAGGAGGGCACCTGTGTCACCACGTGCCAGATTCAGTCATTCTCCTATCTCGCTCAAACCACCAACCTCCACTGTAGTACTGAAATAAAAAGCTGAGAGCAATGCCAGCTGCTCAATCCAGTCTCCAAAATTATGTGAGAGTGAATCTGCGATTTCAGAAAGAGTTGAATGAGAGCTGCCAGAGCCCTGGGAAACAGCAAGATGCCCTAATGCAAGATGCCTCCTCTGTGTTCCAGAAATGCGTTTCCTGGGTTTGAGACTCATCAGTCAGAGAACAAAAGCAACGCCACTTGATATGGTTTGCAGTGATCCATGAGTTCTGTAGGCAGGACATGATGAACAGCAAATACGCAAAGCAATTAGGAAGGCAAAGAGTTCATGGAGAGCCTGTGGTCTGAAATACGTTTGCATAAACAAACTCCTTGAATCATTATGAATAATTAATGTGTAAAAACCCCCGTTCTCATTCCTGGATAGTCTGCAGAATAAAGGGATAAATAAATCATAAGGAACAAGGTGTTTGCTGAGTGAGAATAGCTGAGCTAACTATGAGCTTAGCAGTTTCAGGTTTCGAGGCTGCAGTGAGTAGCCTGTGGTTACTGTCAAAAACAGCTTGAACACAGAGGTGTCTCAATAACAGTCCTGCGATTTAAAATAGTAATATTATTCTGTCTATAGGAGACCTTTCAGATGAGGACTGCAAAGTGGTTCACAGCTATTCAGCTTCACAAAAGCCCAGTGAGGGCAGAGAGAGTATTTATTAGACGCAATTACGGCATTGTTACTAATGCATTACAAATTTATTGGCAGATGTAATTTTTTGCTACTCAGATATGAGGGAGTTAGATGCATTAACTATAATAGCTAACAGAGAAAACTTTTTTTTTAAAAAAAAGGTTAGACTCCCTTTTTGTCCAAAGACTTTGTATATAAGCAGCAGGTATATTAAGAATTTCTTGCAGGTGTTCATTTATGACACTTGGTCATAAATGAATTTAGCTTGAAGCCACAGTGAGGTATTTGTATATTATTAAATGTCTTGATGATTGAAGAGGAAAGGGAAAAGGGAGGTTTAGTTAAGCTGAATTCAAAATTTGGCTCTTACAATGAAAATTGAGATAGGACTCAGATTTTGTTTTGTCAGCCACTGAACCAAACTGGAGAAGAACAGGACTGACAGAGCTGTGACAAATGCCTCCAGTAAAGCTCCAGTGAAGTCACTCCAACTTTGGTGATTTACCCACACCAAATGACTACCCCTCTCTCTCCATTTTTTTTTTAATAGAAAGGATAAAATTTCTTGGGAATAAGCATAAAAATGGGTAGAATGGTTAAGGTGGCAAATATTGTTATCCGTTGTCAATGTCATCTCAAGGGAAATATATTTGTTCTACTGGGGACATCTCCATGAAGAGGCACCATGTTGAGGAACACTAATGCTGCATATTGTTTCTCTCCTCTTTCATAAAATAATTTCAAATAATTACAGCTTGAGGAATCTGGCAAGAAGGCTTTGTAATTTTCAGGAGTCGTCATCACTGATAGCCTAATCCTGCAAGGGACTAAGTACCCTCCAATCTTCCCAAAATCCCTGGGAATACCAGGCTGGATCAGAGCCTCCCCTCTGCCATCTCTTTAGTTTTAAGACCTTAAGACCTTAAGATGAAGCTTATTACTTCACCAGCGTTGTGGCTTCACCATCTGTGAGGGAGCCCTGAAGTCTTTGGTGACTGCACCAACCACCAGCACGGCTTGTCAGGAAAGGGGCAGGGGACTGGAGCTGCCAAAGCTAGGCTGACATGTGGACCATGCTCTGTTGCTTGGGAGTTTATGGAGTCCATAACAGAGAGAAAAAATTCAAATACAAATTTCTGAGCAAAGACTGTAGTCAGACAAGATTATTGTCAGACTCCAGTGCCAACACAACACAGGGTTTTAAATGGAGGACACTCATCTAGCTCAAAAAAACAGACTTTGGGACAAGTTATGATGAAAAGAAAGATGTTGAGACCAAAGCCAGACCCAAGGTCACTTCAGCTCTATTTCTAGTCACAGCTGCACTTCAATGCACAATCATTTTGCTGAAAGATGTAGTTATATAGCTTTAAATTCTAGCCATATTTTCAGAAGTACAGAGCACATGTTTATCTGCTTTACCTCCAGGAAACCAGGGAATGCTGAGCACTTCACCTTGCCACGCCAGCTGTCCGGTGCTAAATGCAGACTGAAGATGTACTTCCCAATGGGTGGTACTTAAACAGAGGATTTGCCATCAGAAATATGCTGGTGCCTGCAGAGCTGGAATATCATAATTTAATTTGCTATCACAAATAGATAAGCCAAGTGGTGAACAGTGAAGCAATTTATCACTATCTCAGCATGATTTTATGATAGATAGAAGAAAAAAGGGCATGCCCTGGTCCAAAACTATTGAAGAGTAAAATGTGCATAGGTGACAAATAGCTTAATCCAAACCAGCAGTATCAAGGCAAACAAGAGACGGTCAGCAGGGGTGTCTCATAGCCAGTCAGAAGAGGTTAGCAGAGGCAGATGCGTTACTTAAAGCATTGGCTTACACACAGTGAATGTATTTAGATGAAGTAGGTACAATAGGATTCCAGCACTTCTCCTTTCCCACTTGCCAGAGGACTCTGGTGGTCTGCAAGTCAGCCAGGGCAGGACATTAATAGGTAACAGTCTATTTCACCCCGATCTGAGGTAGGTGCAAGTCAGCCCTTTGTCTGTGACAATTGAACCACAGCCGTTTTCACTCAATGACATGCAATGACTACATCTAAGGTTAATGTTAAGGACGTTTGTACTTTCTCCAGAATTTCCAGAACTAGATATCAAACACATTTACCAGAGATGACCAAAGCAACAGGTTAGGGAAAAACAACCCCACAGAATTAGACCAAAGTTGTTGCAATAGATTTCCAGGGACAGATTTTTGGGGGATAACTGTTAGCTTTTGGGTTTTCTTAGATTACATAATAGCAACCTTACATGGCTCTATGTGACATCCATCTAACCCTGATGCCTCATGCTGTTTCCCCCTCTTTTAGCTAATCCTATCATTACTTGCACCAAATAAAAGCAGTCGGGATCCCCACACGTTTTGGAGGGGTACGTCCCTTGTCACTTTACAGTAGCTTTGCTCTGTTTGTATGTGCCATGTCGGGTTAGCGTTGTGCATTTGATATTTAGCTGAGAGGACACACGGAGCTACAGCTGGATGCTAATTACTGCTTATGAAATCTAAGGCGAGGCTTATTCTTCCCCTCAACAACAAAAAAATATAATAAATTGGCTTAAGTTGTTTTAAAAGATACTAAGACAACTTATGAGGACAGTCACTCAGAAAAAGCATATCACTGAACAGTATGAACTGCCTGAAAGACAGGTTAGAAAAAACAAAATTTGCAACAGCTTCAAAAGGCACTCAGTGCCACCAAAAAGGACTAACCATTCAGGTTTTTTGCATGTCATGACATAACCTCAGCTATTCAGAGCTCTTTCCCAGGGTACTGCCCTAAGTTAGCATGAACTGCAATTGACTTTTCTTGCTTAAAAAAAACCAACAGTGGGAGCCCTAACCCATTTCCCTGCAAAATCTGAAGCCTCAGTCCTACACCTGGAGACACTCAGCCAAGAACACTGGGCTCCCCAGACACCCGAATCCGTCTCAGCCACACACCCACCATCACAGCCAGCCGGAGCTGGACCTGTAGCCACGCTGCTCCAGTCAGTCTTTTGCCATCCAGAACACAGATACAGATTTCCCAAACATCTGAAAATGCTGGTTCCACCTCAAGCCACCCGAATTAGTCTCTTCGCACATTCTAGCCACTAGTTTAGGTGCTATAGTCCTCCTGGACGTGAAGGGAAATAAAAGGTTTCTTGACTTACACACTTCACTAACCAGCAGTTCCTCAACACCAAAACACTGTCACTGTGCCTTTTTACTGCACCCCACGTCCACACCTCAGTGGGTGCTCGTAAAGGGTTGGCTTTTTGTTCCAATTAAAATGTGAGATATTTCCTAAAACGTGCAACTTTCAGCCTGCAGATGGGTAAGCTTCAGGATGGAGAAATAAAGCAACTTCCTGCAGCCAATATGCACTGAAGCAGGAAGAGAGTAAAATCTCAAAGGACTCCTAGTCATCACTCCTCTGCTCTGCTCTCCGACCACAATCTCTCTGTATAAACAAAGGCTCTGGCCACCGCAGTGTTTTCTGGCCTGCTGTAAAATGTTTCGCCACCCCTCTCAAAGGAATCACTGATGCTTAAAAAAGAGGCAGTCTTGGTCAGGCTTTTCTCACAGTGCCAGTGTCTCTGTGGAGGAGTCCGGATGTCAAGAAAGTATAGGGAATACAGTGAGACTTGGCAAATCGAGCCATTAAAGGCAACTCTTAGTTATAATCTGGATTAATGAGTGCGTTATTATTGCTCCAGATTAGTATTAGTTCAAATTGTAAATAAAACACTTCCACCAAATAATTATAGGGATTTCCTTTACAAAAAAATTGCATCAATAGCAAAAAGAACACTCTGCTTTGAGAAACACCAAAGCTGGCTTTTTCTTAGCAAAGTTTGAACATTGCTTTTGCTAAAGGAGAATTCATTCCTGCAGAGTGAAAGGTAACACAACAGTAAAAGCACTCTATGAACTGGGAGGGATACCAGCCAAGGGCTCAGCCAATAACAAGTGTAGATCATGCAGATACCAGTGTCACTGAGAAAGGCAAAATAAGAATTTCTCCTGAGTAAGATACTTAAAAGTTGATCTGCAGACCTTCTCTGAGAGGTACAGAGTGAGGCTGGGGAAGGGCGTGTTGAAAACTATCACCTAGGGAGACAAAGAACCAGCTCTTCAACTAGCATACATTGATGTAACTCCTTTTGAATTAGGCTTCTGTATGACAAATAAATACAGTTGTCATGAGCCAGAAGTTTTACTCCAGGTACAAACTTCTTCTGCATTTACAAAACCAAGCCCACCTTCTGAAAGGGACACATATCCAGAGTCCCTTCCTTCGCTCACCTCTGTCCAGGGCCCTACACATTGTTAAAATTGTGGGTAAGATTACAAAATGCATCACAATTCTCATGAAATACAGGAAAAACAGAGACCTGGCCTCAATCCTACAGAGGAAATCAAGGGTTCTTCAAAATCTGGGCACTTCTAAAGGGCACTAGGAAAAAAAAGAAAAAGAGTCCTAAATCCTAAGGATTGAATGGAGTTGAACTCATTGGTCATTTTCCTGAGGTTTGACTTTTTTGGAACAACACAACACATATTTTAGGAGAGAAGGTGGCCTTTGGCTTGGCTGTTCCTCAGCATCTTTTTACTCAGTGTATGAGAGCAGAGACAGAAAGACGGGGTCATTGCATCTCTTTTAACACCTGGAGGGAACTGATGAATCAACCTGCTTGTAAGAGGGTCTCCCAATGAAAAAAATGCTCTAAACCAGGGCTGGGTTGCTGTGGCGGGGTCTTCCAGAGCATCAGGATTGATTTGTGAGTCTTCAAATTGGTTTAGAGTTTTTCAGACTGTCAGTACTCTCAGTCCTGTTCCTGCTGACCGATACATCAACCACAGTCAAGGGGAATTAATAGGCATTTACTACTTTGGATGCCCCAGATCAAACTCAGAGTGTGCTTATTAACGTAGCATACACTCCTACATAGTGTATCTCATGTAATTATGGTGTCACACACACCCTATAGGGCTGGAAAGTATGGCTGCTTGTGTTATTTAATATATTTGGGTTATATTTTCATGGCATTGTTTAACTAAAAGCAACTACATACAGTATTTGGCGCACTGTCACGTGTAATCAAGAGATAATGTCAATGGAATTGCATGTTGTCACAGGATAACAGCCTCCCACTGTTGCTGAAATGCCAAATTGAA
Source organism: Calidris pygmaea (assembly GCA_003697955.1). Lineage (NCBI taxonomy): Eukaryota > Metazoa > Chordata > Aves > Charadriiformes > Scolopacidae > Calidris > Calidris pygmaea. The sequence goes on from QJSC01020922.1 coordinate 464,247, forward strand.
GCCGAGGCATTTATGGAAAATAAACGTCAAGTCAAAGCAAAGATGTTTATTTTAAAAACAAGAGACATGGATCTTGTGGCAGTGTTCCATCATGTCTCTATTTCTCTAATAACAAATGTCCAATGTGAATAGAGCCAAGTGACAGTTTCTTCCTGGGACAACACAGAGAGGGTGAAGCCTGATCACTTCACGTGAAGACTTGTAGAGTTGTTTCTCATCTGCTTTCCTTCACTTCAGGTTTTAGTCAAAGCGTCCAGGTAACAAACACAAAATGTTTTTTCAGATGTATGCTAAGTTTAAAAAGGAATTTAGGAGAACAGCAGGAAGAAGGGACAGCAAATGCCTTTTTAATTTGCTTTTCCATGGACTTTTTTCTCCAGAGAAAGAATGACAACAACATGAAGCTCACTGAAGTCAATGGGACGCCTTCCGGGCATTTCACTGGGCTTTGACTAATGCTTTAAGAGAACAAACAGTTAATATTTTAAGAGGATATTATGTTCATAATGATGGTGCCTGAATTTGATTGCAATGAAGGGATGACTGGACCAAGGCTGGATAAGGAAGACAAGATCCTTCTGGGCCATAAGCAGCAGCCCGATCACCCCTTACTCCTGGCAGGCAACTGCTCATCCCGGCTGCTGGCCCACAGGAGATTTCTGCCCTGTCCACGCCAGCCTCACAGCCCCAGAGAAACTGCTCCTTCACTTCATTTCTCCAGTAAAACTTCCTCAAATCCAGCTGGTTACCCAGTGGCAACGATTACAGAGTTTATTTTTCTTCGCATGGGGAAAAGTGAAGGTTACTTGTCAAGACCCACGCTGCTGAGATACGGTAAGAAGCGATGTTAAATCTAAAAGAGCTGGGAAAGTCCAGATCTTAGACATGACGCAATCTGATTCAAAGTTGAAAATTAGAGTTTTTTCAAACCTAATGCTAAAGGCCCAAGTGATGAGACATCCACTGCTCCTCCTGGCAATCTAATGGGTTTGACATCCTAAAAGCTCTTTCAGATATTCATATCAAATTTTCCCTTTCATCACATTACCACTCATTAAATCTCCTTGTATTCATCTAAATTAGTCCTCTCGCTCCCTGACAATTTTTCCTTCCTCCAACTACATTAAGAGATTATGTTTTCAACAAGCTAAAACGGTCTCTTCACTCTCCTCGTCTGCAAACCCCACCATACTTCTGTAAACATTCATCACCTCTCTGCCAACATCCTCCCTCCCCAACCAACCTCGCAGGCCATGGGAGAGTGCCCAGACGTGGTACGCAGAGCTCAGAGCATCTGTCCTAATAACTACTGAGAGTTTGGGCTTTTTT
>QJSC01020922.1:1068551-1305471 GCA_003697955.1 Calidris pygmaea
TGTAAGGTTAAAGACTTAAGATGAGCCGTAGCTGTAATGATGAGGGAAAACTAATAAAATGAGTACAATTTTAAAGAATGCATTTCTTCCTGTTGTCCAAATTGTGCCATGTATCTCAAACAAATGAGTAAAATCACTTCCTCATTAGCTCAGATGGATCTGAAATTCAGAAGCAGTCTGTAGTATTGCAGAATATTTGAAGAATAAATTGTTATCTTACTCAAGAGAATGCTTAGAAGAAAATTACACATTAGCTATCACTGATAAGATTTTATCCCAGAAGGTAACACCCCCAAAGATTTAGCCCCCAACCTTGAATTGTATCTTACAGATAAAATATTGTGATATGCCGTAGTACTTTACATATTTTGAAGGCTTACTGCTCTACTTGTAGACCTAGTGTTCTTTATTAGTTATTACGTTCCTGCATCAGTATCAAAGAACCATGCATTCCTAATTTGTAGGATGATTGCATTATGTTATTACAGAATTATGAGTCTGGATTCACAGTCTTTAAATGTAGATTTTTATTACAGATATGTACTTGTGTTTTATGCTTAGGTGTATGTTTGCTCCCATGTTTTTGAGTTTTCTGCTTGCTCTCTATTACCTTGAAGGCTAATAGCTTGCCTTCAATGAGAAAGTGGATCATGTTGAGTATGTCGTGTAACTACTGGGATGCAGGAGCTGGGACTGAAGAACAATCAGAGGTGTCACAAAAGGACCAGATTTTAGCTATGTACATTACCAGTTGGAGAAGCAATGATTTTGGTCAAAAGCCTGGGAGGAGAGGTGGGGTTAGTAATGTCTTTAGGCACTCTGGTGAGCTTTGCAGAAGCTTTCTATTCAAGGTGTAAGTAAACCATGAGGCACTGTGAAACAAGATGACCACCGGGCTTCATTGATTGATTCCTCCAGTCCAAGGACAGAGATAAATTAACAAGAAAAATATCTTACTGGTCATGCTGCAATTTAAAATACTTTCCTTTTTGCAATAAATAGTAGTGGTGAATAAAATACATTAAGGTTAATTTTCATGGTAACTCGTCTCAGCTTTCAGAACTCAAGAAAACTTTGATACACTCTGACTTTTGTAAAGGAATACTTGATAGTTCTGGCTTTATTAGTAAAACTGAAATGCTGATTAATCCTACAGTAGGATATTTTGCACCTTTAATAGTTCTTTTTTTGAATCTATAAATTGAGTGTGTGTATGTAGAAGTATGTATTTCTCACAAAGAAAAATCCAAAACAATAAATCAAAACAAACACAAACTGGGTCACATTCATGCCTGTGTGTGCAAGCATGACTGTACTTTGGAGGATACTTGATAATCAAACGTAGATGTGGTGTCTCCAAGATGTACCAAAGCGGTTACGGGGAAGAGAGGACTGTGTGTTTCATAGGAAGTATCGTAGAGCTGCTGTGATTAAGCTGTGTGCTTCTGTAGCTCTCTCACAGCAGCAGGGCTGTTTTGTTTGCTTCCTAAGTCAACTGAGACTTTTCTAAAGGGCAACTTAAAACATTGAACAGGAGCTGGGAGGTGTTCTTGAAAAACAACAGATACTGGACAAACAAATGTCTGCTTTTGAAAACATACAATTTGCGCTTGTGTGCACAGCTGTAATGTGTTAAGACAACTATGTTAGAAAATATTTTTGCAGATGTTTTCTAAAACCCAATGCTGATTTAAATATTAAATTCAGAAGATTTGTATTTAAAACTTTGGGTTTTTTTCATAGGTATTTTCTGTAGGAATTCCTGTAGGAGCGTTTCTTCTAAAATCAAAATGGCACAATTTTTCTAGAGTTTTTAATTTTCAAATTGCTTATACTATTTTTGCTTTCATGGGGGTGAAAGAGGAAACCCCCTCCCTATATTCAAGGCAGTACTTCTGCATCTGTATAATGCTTTGATATTTTACTTAGGCAGTAGGTAGCTAGTCATCACAGTGGCCTTGAGAAATAGGCATTTTGAACTGTTTTACATGTAGAAAAACTGTTGTTGAGTGGTTGCCTAAGGTAACGTAGCAAGTGACTGAATTCAAATGGAAACTTGTGAGTTTATACAATTTTCTGGTATTCTGTCCAAGTCCACGTTTTAGGAAGGATGAATTGTTTTCAAATTGTACGTTCTTTTTCTGCAGATACACAGTATAGCTTGAAGTGCTTTGTTTTCTCAGAGACCTTTACTATGTAGCATAATCAGATACAGGAGAGGATATGAAGCTTATTATTCAGGTATGGATGCATAGCTGAGGAGTTCTGTGATGGTATTTCAGACTGGCTGTTCCAAACACATCCTGTATGTCATTCAGTGAGTGGACAGGGGGCCCTGTTAGTGCAGCTATAAATGCCAAAGTAGGTTAGAGGCTGATGAATACTTAGAGAATTGATCTTGAAAGGTGTCCTCCATTCAGATGAGCCAGGACATCAAAGCTGGACTGTTGTAGTTGGTCTATCTTGTTTTTAAAGGGTGTGGTGGAAGACTGGGAACAAGCAAACCCCAGCTTAATATATTGAGTTCTCAATAGCCGTTCATTGACAGGAACATTGCTGGATTATTTTATTTTCAATTTCATATACATCCTTGAAGTGCATTTACTGCTTTTGGGGTTTGTATTCATTCAGAATTCTGTTCTCTAACACAAAACTCTGAGATGATTGGCAGCTAAAAGTAAGCAGAATATTCCTTTAGAGTTAGACTTGGGGTTTCTAATTTAAATTGACTGCATTTAGAAGTAGCAACTGGATTGGAAAGTGGAGCCAGTATACGTTAGATTCTCTTGAAATGATGGAGGCTTGCAGTGTTGCACTGAAATGGATTTTGAGAGCGTCTTCCTCTGAATTTTTCCTTTGCATTGTCTTGATAGTTTTGAAGTCATGCTCAGTAAAGATCTTAGACAGCTTTACTTACTATTATTAAAAAAAAACCCTGTGGGTTTTTTTAAAAGGATATTCCTTTTAAAGAGTCTTAAGCAGTTCTTTGATGCGTCACCAGTTGCTCTTAATAGTCACTATTTTTTTTTATCACCCTGATAAATTTGACATTTTATTTCCATCTGCTAATGAAAATGAAAGCAGATGAAGAACATGCTTAATCTCACTCATCATTTTCAAATAAAACATTAAGATTTAGTCTGGTTTTCTGTGATGATCAAGGAAAGCACTGTGCAGTCATAGAATACCAAGTTGGGAGGGACCTCAAGGGCATCAAGATCACCTGGTCCAACATTTCTTGGCAAAAAAGCAATGTGTGTGATTTTAGTTTTATGTTCTAACTTTCTAATCTACAAGTTTCCTTATTGTCTTTATGTAAGTCACTGGGTATGGGGGTAAATTATTGTGCTTCAAGGCTGGGAAAATGACAAAACCAACATAGGCTAATTCTGGTGGGTATGAGCATAGCGGCACAAGAACTTAGTAAAAGAAATACCTTTTGTTGTTCTCATAGTTATGCCATTGTAGGCTTAGACTTAAGTGTATTGTGTCACTTACTCTGGTGCTACTTGAAGGCATGCTTTTTTTTTTGATAAAACAACATTTCATGAAGGAAATTCTCAGGCATCCTATGCTTAAAAATGTACAAATTTTTAAGAAATGGTGACTTTTGGGTTGTTCCTCTGTGTTGAGAAATTTTGCATGTTTTTGAGTGGAGTTTATTTCTTTCAATTTCTTTTTTCTGTTTGGGTTGGGTTTTTTTTTGTTGTTGTTGTTGCTTTTCTTTTTTTTGTTGTTGTTTGTTTGTTTTTAACAGACCAGAAGTATTTAGGAGGCTTTCTGAGGTGATGTCAATCTATAAGATAACTCTGCAAGCTCATCTTCAATATGTCATGTATTTATGAAGTACACATGTTCTGAGATGGTATAGTTTAAATGATAGGATGCCTTTATTTTGTGGTGGTTTCTGTTTTTAAGGACAGCTGATCATCCTTGTTGAATTCTGTTCTTTGCTCGTTGCATTCCTCTTGATAGGATACACTTGCTCTGTCGTTAAGAGAATGTTCTTGTCTGAAAGATCTTGTCATCACTTCCATAGAAAAGTGGAAAATGCTGTTAAAAATCTGGATGGAAATGGCCGGGAGTCTGCAAACTGTGGCTCTGAAGGGAATTACAGAACTGAGGTTAGCAGGTTTGTGTGTTAGGGTGTTGCTGTGCAGAAAAACTTGCATATTCTGGTCAATATATAGTAGCATTACATGTTTCTGTTCGTCCGTGTGCTCAACAGCATAAGGTAATAACATACTTCAAGGCATCTCTGTACGAGATTTCTACGGTAACTTGGGCTACAGGCTGCATACATCTGGCCTGCTTGATGTTGTGAATCTTAAGGGTGGATTTTTTCATAACAGGTATGAGAGTTTTGGAGCATACTGTCAGTGCTTAAGTGTATCAGAAGGATTTTTTTGTTTTGTTTTGTTTTCACCCTAATGCTGGATTTTTCTTAGTCCAGATTCACTTGTGCAGTTCTTCAGGGTCTGTGTTCATCTATGCTTGATAACTCCTAAGTTATTAGCTCAGGCTGCGAAAAGAAAACTGCATAGCTTTGTGGATATGTGGGATGTCTGCCTGTCAGAAATACTATGTATTTGCTCATCTAATTAATCATGTTGAAGTTTTGGGAGAGGGAAATAGACTTCTTCATAAAGTAATTTTCAGAAGCTGTGTGGATAATGAACTCAGTTCAGAGGTTCCATGTACTTGCAGAAGTATTTGCTTGAGGCGGGATTTGAAAGAAGCTCTCTCTAAGGAGGTCACTCTGTGCAAAGTAAGGAGTGTTGTAGGAACAGGTGAAATTTGAGCATGTCCAGAAAATAGGATTTTGGAATTTTAATTGACTCAGGATGGGGAAGCATTTCTTGGTTTTGAAGACAGGTTAACTTTTATGGAGATATATACTACCAGAAAGCATTCATGGACTTATTGGCAGTTGTAGAATTATTTAATATAAATATTTCATTTAATAACCCCCAGTAATTAATATCTAATAATAAAATTATTATTTTTTTGTTATTAATACTTATTATATAACAAGGAATAATAAGGTTGTTCAAAATTTTGCACTTGCAATTAGACTGCAGGCCTGACTCTCAGTTGCTATAGCCTTAAGGTTTTGTAATTAATTTCTTTAGGGTTTGTTCTTTAATTTGATGGTAAACTTCAGGAAATTCATATAATGGAATGGAGAATCAGAGTCTTAAAATTATGTATATATGACAATAGGGCATCTTTCATGCATAGATGGTGAAATGTTTGTTATCCTGCTTTTTTTAAATATATGTTAATACATATATAATGTCTGCTGTGTACGCATGCATCACCTTGTTATGTTGTAGAATACTGAGTTACTTTACTTATTGTGCTTGTCTTCATTTTTTAAATTACAGCAAAATGGAGAAAAAGAAAATTTCCCAAGGAAAGAATGTCAGGAAAATAATAGGGAAGAATGACACTGACAGTCAGTGGTTGTGATACTTTGTGCCACATGCTTTTGAAATTTGTGTGACTGGATACAATCAGTCTGTTTTAGAGGGATTTTTAAGTTATACAAATAAGAAGTTGGTGAAATAATCTTTTCGCCTAATGAACTGCTGGGGACTGCATTTGTCTTCCCGGTACTTTTAGAATCAAGCTGTTAAGGTGTTGTCCTGTGCTATGAATGTCTTTATTATACAATCAGTTCTCCTAGGTGTGATTTAATTACATTAGTGTTGCACTCAGAAGGAAAAATAATTATACACTGTCTGCTTTTAGTTAGGACTGTGGTTCCAAATATTTTCCTTGAGTTAGAGATGTCCGAGGGAACATTTTCCTTAAGCATGTGTTATGCATGTGAAGAAAGGGAAATGCTACGTTTTGTTCAAATAGTATTCCCTATCCTCTCTTAAAATATTTTTAACTTAGCCTTGTCAGAAGCTTCTTTAGAAAAATAAGAAGAGTTGCTATTATGAAATCTCTGGGAACTTTACTGTGTTTGGATGCAGAATAGAAATTAGAATCTACCGTGGAACAGAATGGGCACTTGAAAAACAAAACAGTAACTGGACTATGGCGTGTTACTACTATTTTGGAGCAGTGGTTTTGAATTTATGCTAAAGAGCATAGAAAGAAAAACATTCAGGATGAATGTTGGTTTTTTGATGTAGGGTTATATCCTGAAGGGTAGGAGAAAAAAAATCTTCGAGTAAGTGTGGGGCTTTTTGTACACCTAGTATGAAATATGAATATTTGATTCTATATCTGTTTAAGGCTATTTATGTTGCTTCATTGAACTAATGCAACATTTTATTAATGCTCCTTCTATTTGCAATAAAATAGCAGTGTCTGCATTACTTAGCAGAGGTATATGTATTTGTCAGGAACATCTGAAGTTATTGGTGTCGTGGGAGACACTTATTTCTCAACTAATCTTTTCTGTTGTTGGTACTTGATGTACCGTGATGTTCTAGGAATTGAGCAACAGTCTTTTGTAAGTGTCCAAAAATGTTATCAAAGTGCATTTAGTTGTCTGATTTAGTGATGCTGGGACCATCTGAAGCAGAATTCTGCTGTTTGTGTCTGATGGACTGAATTTGCAGGACTGTAGGAATAGAAGGGCCTTTTGTATTAGATAACTAAACAAACACATCCGACCAACAACTATCAGCAGCTAAAGCATTAAACCAGAAAGCTTTTAATTATATGTGGAGGGCCATTTCTGATTCAAATGTGTAGTAACTGCACACCTTCCAAAGATTTCAAGTTTATCTGCACTGGGGGAGGAGGGGTAGAAAAGAAGTGAAGTTTGTGAAGACCAATGTATTTGAGCAGCTTTGCTTTTTAAAATATAAATCTATGCTTTGGATAGTGCAGATCCTGCTGTCTGTGTTCTGGAACTGCCATTTTTGGCAGGAGGAGTTTCAGCTCCAAGGGGTCTCATTCTGTTTGGAAGAATTCCATTGGGAGTGTTGCTCTGTCCAGTTCAAAGACTGAGGAAGGTCTTTGCAAGAGTCCTGTGAGTCCTCTTAGTGCCACTTCAGGCAGTCTTTCAGAGTCATTGCCTTTTCCCATCTGTGCTGCAGAAGAAGCTATAGTTTTGTATTTTATTCTGGACAAAAAGGCTGAGGCAGGGCCTTTTATATACTAGTTGTGTATCCTTCCCATATACAACTATATTATTCTTTAAGCATCATACAGACCAGGTTGCAATGGCTGACGCTCGGTTGTGACTCTGCATGAATTGCCTGGTCTCAGTTATTTGTCTTAGAAGAATAACTTTTACTCTATATAATATTCAGGTAGTTTACATGTAGAGCTTTATTTGCTTATCTAACATTCCTATGGATACATGCTAACTTTTCTGAAAAATGGAGAGTTTGTTTATTTTCAACTAGGTTTTCATATAGCTTTTCCTGTTTGTTTGGCTGGATACACAAACTACGTGTATCAAACTACTGTGAACTGTTAATGGTCACATTATATTATAATCGAATTTTTCAAAGTGGAGCCTGAAAGAGTGGGATGATCTGGATGAATTAAAGCTCAGTATTTGATGCTAGGGTCTGGGGTTTTTTTCTTCCTGAGATATTGAATCTTAGGAAAAAGCAATCTGAAAGCAAATAAATGTTCAACAGTCAATAAATGTAAGATCATCATGGAATTTTGAGGGGAAAAAAATGTAAAACAATCAATCAAAAAAACCTCCCTTACAAAATGGTAATCAAATTGATTTTTTTTGAAAGCTTTGAAATGAGTACTTAGGGATTGCCCCTATTTAAAAACTGCTCTGTGTTAGTGAGTTTGAAAATTTCATTTCCATGAAAAATGTGTTAGAGGTTTTCATATTGCCTTAACAATAAATTGTATGCTTTCTTTTCCTATATCTTTTACTGCTGTATAAATCTGCGGAGAAGTTATGAATTTGTTTCGTATTGCTGTGTTGCAATGAAACTGCTTATTATGTCATAAACAGATTTAATTCCATAATCTAATAGGGGACGGGAGGTGGACTGAAGAGGGGAAGGAAACATAAATAGCTTTAGATAAAAAGAGAGAAAGTTTTGTCACTAAGCTATACAAGCAATGCGGTACTTACGAAATGCAGAACCCAACAGTTATTTTGTATTTCCTTTCACTTAAATAATAATTGTAAATGACAATTTACATATAAGGGAAAAAAACTGTCTAAATAGCAGAAGACTTCGTAGCCCTCTTCATAGCACAGCTAAGAATTCACCTGTACTTTGTCATGTCTTGTCTCAGCTACTGCAGTTTTGTTTCCTTTTGAGCTGGCTCGTCTCAGGTGTGTGTAAGTACTGAAACAAAATCCTTTGCTTTGTTTATGACTTTAGATTTTGACCAGCCACTTGTGAATCTCTTATAAGGACTCCTTACCTCAATTCCCAAATAAATGGGAGGAAAGAAGCTATGCAGCCCCACTCTATTTTAATTTCAGCTCCTCACAATTTAGGAGACTAGAAACAATCCAATTATTATTGTCAATTTCTAATCCTGGAGCTTAGTCTTATGTGTGGGTGTGGTTTTTTTTTTGTTTGTTTTTTTATGAAGGGAGTTCAGTGATACTGGACCATGCTCACTCTGGATACAGGTTTACAAGCGTGAACCACCACCTCACTAATGGTGGTCTTTCACAACCAGTGCACAGTTATTTCACCAAAATGATATGTTTAAGTAATGACTGACCTATAATTGCAAGTTTAATATAAAATTAGTGACTTAAAATATTAATAGGAGAACATAAGTTGGATTTGGAAAGTGTATCTTTAATTTATAATTCTACAGTTATAATAGCTCTGTTACTTTCTATTTTTAAATTTATTTTCTTCTCTAGATGACCATTGCAGTTGTCTGAAACTGCTAAAAAGTTATAACCCCAACAATGGGGTAAAGAGGTAATTGAGCCTTATGGAGGAGGGAGCAGGGCAGCAGGGAGTTTTAATTTACCAAAACATAAAAATGTGGCCAACATTGTGACTGACAGTTGAATATTAGAGCTGTCAAGTTTGAATGAATATAGATGTTGAGATTTCTTTATTATTTCTATTATGGTTCAGCTTTCCTTGGACGTTATTGGGCCTTACAGCAATAATTGCTATTTGCAGTTTCTAATGCAATGAAAATTATTTGGTCCTCCTGGTATGTTAATTTATAGTTGCCATTTGTAGAGTATTGTAATTTTCTGGTATTTAACTATAAGCTTTTAAAATTGCTAGGTGCTTTTGCCTCAACTTGTGAATTTTTCTTTTTACATGAAGCTTCTTGATGATGCCTAGTTCCTGAAATATAGTAGTCTTTTTTTTTTTTTCCTTTTCAAGTACTTTGATTTTTCTAATGACTTGTCTGCCTTCTCAACATTCTGGCAAGTTGGGATTAATTAAGAAGGCGGGCAAGTTGGGATTAATTAAAAAGGCTTGTCTGTAAAGCAGCAGGGATTTGTATGAGTTTAAAGGTGAAGTCTTGCATATAAAAGCTAAATATTTCTATAACAGATCTGCACTGCATATATGTGTGAGTGTATGTATCTACTTGTGTATCTATGTATGTATATACAAACATACTTGAAAATAGAATTTTCTAGAGTCCACGTGAAAGTCCAGATTCCATGCTATTGGTTCTGTGACTTGAAGCAGCTACGCAGGTGCTGCAAACCTTCCCTTATCTGGGGTTAGTGCCTCTAATTGTGCTGCTGAATGAGAGTGGGCAGGAGGAAGAGCTTCATCTTCTCCTTCTGCTCATATTTTAAGATGAGATCACTGCCACTGCATTTCTGTAAGCTGTGTTCCCAGACTGCCTGTCAAATCTTCGAGGAGTTAGGTAGGTAGATTCATATGTCAGGGTAGGCATGACATCCAACTTCATACAGCCAATTAAGGCCTTTTATGAATGCCTGGAAGCATAACTGTTAAAGAGTTCACTGGCTGCAATGTGGAAAAAAACCATGAGGTGTCTGTTAAGAATAGCTGTCTTCAGGACTGGACAGCAAGGCTAAGCATTTTGAGTTGCAATTTGGGTTTGAATACTGCTTTTAACTGCTTCTGTCTACAAGATACTCTCTTCTTCCTTTCTTCCTTTCCCTCCAGGTTTCTGTCTGGTGTTATCAGCCAGAGGGACTGAAATTGCTGGCTGTTGACATTTCAGCAAAGGGTTCATATCTCTCCCCCCCTCACACCCCCCACCCCGTTCTCTCACCCTTACAGGATTTGTACACTATTTTATGGCCAAAGGCATCAATTGTTTGCAAGGACTTAAAACCTCTGTGAAAACATAACATAATGCTTCTGTCTTTTTTAATTGTTGCAGTAATAATTATATTATATATAGCCTGGGCTACCTATACGTGGCAAAAAAATAGTTCACCATTATTATACTCAGGGACATTTTATGTGGAGGGGATGTTGTATGTTTAAAAAACAAACCACCCCAAAACCCTGCAAACAACTCTAGCAGAGAAATTTGAAATTTGAGCAGATACTTTTAAAAGCATGCCTTAATGACTTTGTATATATGATTGAGGTAAAAGAATCTTTAGTAAACTCTTTATCTTAAGCCATAGTCCCAAACTCTACAGAGTGAAATGCCGTTATTGTGTAATTAAATATGTTGACTCTCTGAATTCAGACAGTTCCTCTAAATTTGTTCATGCAATCTCCTTTATACGTGACTGTTTTGGTGTGCAGATCATCACTTGGCCGAAAGAACTGGTCTCTCTCCATTTGCTTTTCCTTTTGTCCGCTTTGTACATACAGAGTGTCATATTTTTACCTTGGACTTCATTATGCTGGATAAGCAAGTGTCTTCTTACTAGGCTCTTATTTCTTCCAGTCACTCAAATAGCATTCTCTGTTCATGTGCCAGGTTAATCTTTCCTGTTCTGTTTCCTGGATATGGCTTTGCCTTTCTCCTGGCCCGTGATACTATTTCTGCCTGACCGCTTCTGGAAATCCCACATCTGGATCACTGCCCGATCTCTGGAAATCCCACACTGTGTAGGATCATTTATCTTTTTTTTTTTTTTTTCTGGCTGTATCCCAGTGGTGGCATATAGTCATTCTGCTGCTGTTTTAATAATCTTCTTTCTTCTCTAGCAGAATCATTAAAATTACTCGCCTCAATTCTGAGTGCATGATTTTACAAACTAAATTACTGAATTTAATGTCTTTTCTGTTAGTCAAGTATCAACATCGTCTAGCTTTTTGTGGGGGGTCTATTCACATCTAACAGTATGACCAACTTCATGCCATCAATAAATTGCACTAGCACAGTTGTGACATTGTTTTTAAGTCTCTTTTAAGATCAGCTTTTGACTACTTCCACTGTCCAACCTTAATCCCCACATAGGCTGAGGTTTTTTTCTTATGGGTGACCTGTTGGTCCCATTTCTGTCCAGCTTGTTACTTGCATATTTGCATTATGATTCTTATATTAACTTGGTCTCCACTTTAACTAATTGCACCGCTTATTATCGAGTCTTCTTATAATGGCAATTTTCTTTATAGTTGCTTTATCAAAGATAAAGTGGGTGATGTTAATAAATTTATGATGTATTTTATTCTACTTTCCCTTCATCCATATTTTTAGATTAAACTATGAATATAGAATAATAAGATAGATGAATAGGTTCTATTAATTCTGAGCAATTCCTTCCCTTTTTGCATTAAATTCAGGTACAATATTTGTGTGACAAATGGTATAATTTAGTATATTTAATAAAGTGCCTACTGCTTAACTTGCAAGTTAATATCTTGGGTCTTTTGTTTCTTAGTGTTCTCATATAGAGATACTTGTCTCTGGTAGCACGTAAGTTCTTTGAATTTTGTTACTACTAAAATTGTGATATTATCCAATTCTATATACTTCTATGAACTGTCCTGCTTTTGCAAGATAATACTTTACATCATCATCCTGGGTGAAAACTGTTGAAGATTTATTTTGGTTTGTATTAATTTCTGTTGCCTCATGTTTACTGATGTTTTTGCCAGTTGTTTGACAAGTTTAGAAGTTTTCAGTCATTCATATATATATATGTATTCATACAAACATGTGATCCAACAAACTTTCCTTAGCTGAGAATTGGTTCTTCTAGGATTATTAGTGTTACACATTACAGCTTTGATGTTTTGGTTTTATGGTTGATTGCCTTGTCGTGTATGCATTCCTTAAGAAAAAAAGAAGTGGAATTAGAACAGTAATGCTGACAAAGTTAGGGGTTATAATCACAGCATCCCAGATTGTCTTTTAAGATATAATTGGATCTTAAGTAATTCAAAGCTTGTTTAGAGTTCTTCATTAGATACGAGGGTTTTAACTTCACTTAGAATTTGGCCAGTATTTTAATTCTGACTTGAATTTCTGCCTCATAAAGCAATTTTCATGTTGGCTGTAAGTTAAATAGTACAAGGTTCATCTCCATTGTTCTGTAAATTTTAATTATTTAGAATGGAAAATTAATTGTGCTGAATGCTACTAGAAATATACACATTCTGTGTTGCTTCCTTATTTGCTTTCTATCAATTTTCTTAATTATTAATTGTGTAAATGAAACGATGAAATTCTTCATAAGATGCTATGAAGTGAACAAACACCAGCAGTCACTCAGAGAGCAAGTTCTAACTGGCAATAACAAAGAAATAATGTCTACTTACAACAGGTTTATGATCCCATGGCATGTGTTTTGCAAAGTAGTTTGTAAAGATGAATTATTTCTGTGCTTGCCTAGTTATTAAAGGTAACAATTTAATCAGTGTATTTGACTAATCTTCATCTCAGATTACAGCTGGAGTGCTAATGAGTATGTACAGCTGCTTCAGCTTTTCTATTACCTCCGTATGGATACTCAAATTGACACTGGTACATTATGCATGTATATAACTCTCTTCCACCTTCTCTTGTTCTTTTTCCCTGTACTAGAAAAGTAGTCGCAGATGGAAAATTTAAATGGAAATATCTCAGATATAAAGATCATACATACTGGGTGAAAAAGTGCTAATTAGTTACACTTGGTACTTAAAAAGTAATTACACAATTTGGCGAATATGAAAAGCTTTGGTGCTGTTATATGCTCCAGTAATGGCCCTACTGTCAAGTACTTACACTCCTGTTACATCTATCTAGTATCTCTGGTTGATATGTTGTCAAAATAAGTATTTGTGTTGGAATTGTGTGGTGGAGGAGAGATTTCTAATGAATTATATGATTTTTACCAAATCCCTCCCTAAGCATCAATAACGTTGATATAGGAGAAGGTATTACAGTGTCTGTGTATCCAACAGTACTGCTCACAATTACCTAATTTTCATGAACATCACTCTCCTGAAAATGTATGAATAAAAAAAACAAAACAAACTTGCATAATGTATTCACACCTCAGTTTTAGATGGTAAACTGTACAGTTTCTCAAGACAGGTGCTTTTGTGTTTACTCACAAATCATTAAAAAAACCCCAACAAACCAATCTGCTCTGTAATCCAAAGAAAATGGAAGTTATTATGTCTGGGTACATCTGAGATATAAACTAACTTACCACTTCTTTTGTGCCTTTCTGTTGGTTTCTATTTCTTGTCAAAAGCAAAGAGATACAGCTTATTACTATAGAAGGAACCCTCCACCTACACTTGTAAGAAGAAAATAAATCAGCTTTAGAGAGTTTTAAAAATTTGCTGTTGATGTGTTTTACATGCTGATTAACCGTGACACTAAGATCGGTGGATTAAAGGAATTTTAAAGGGAATGGAAACATCTGACTAGAAAAAGTTGGCAGACATAGCAGATAAACCTAGTCTAAACACTGTAAATCTTCTGGGTTTTGTGGGTGTGTGTGGTGTGGTTGGTTTTTTGGTTTTTACTCATAAATGAGATTGACTAAATTGTGTGTAATTTAGAGCAGTTCGTAGCAGGCAGCTTTCTGGATGATGGTGACTTCTATATGTTTGGCTCACTAGCGATGTCATCGTGAGTCCTAAGATGTCAGTCATCCTGATATTTTTATCTAATTTTTAAAGGGGGGAAAAACCCCAAGGTGTACAGAGAAGGCCAAGATATTATGCTGTTCATGTTTGTGAAAGTTGATCGCTTCTACTAAATGCATAAATGACCCAGGGAAATGGCTGCTCTTGGTAACTGTGAAATATGTACAGCAGCTGAGCATCCACTGGGAATTCAAAATTTTGAGTGTTGACATCTTTTTGGATAGAGAGCTATCTGAAAACATCTGGATTTATTCTCATCAAAACTCTGGTTTGATAAAGTAACCCATCATGATCAATTTAATGAAATATTAGCAGGAATGCCCATCTTTGTCCTGAGATGGGAGGGCTAGGCTGACTGTACGTTTTTGCTTTAGAGTGACTTCCCTTTCTGTGTCCTTAGGGGACCCATTTGCCTGATTAAATGATGGGTTTTTTTCCCCTTTGCAACCTAGTTCCCGTGCAGAAATCCCTGTTTGCAATACCAGTGGTGTACAGAGATTGCATACCATCCTTGTTAAATATTGCCATATTAAGCTAGAATCAGCAGCTCTTGCAAAGCTTGCTGCCTGTAAGTCATCTGTGACGTAATCCACATGTAAACCCAGCTCCACCATGTAATACTTGAAGGTCTCTGTAACCTTATTTTATAGTGAAGTTAATTTTATAATTATTTTAACCTTATAATTTTTTAGGAAGGCTCTGGTTTTGAAAGGAGAAAAGCAAAGATTATGCAGAGATCTGGTTAGATCAGTCAATATGTACTATCCTGTATTTTGCACATCTTTTGCATGTTGACCCCTGCAAATCTTGTACATGAGACCTCTTTGTCTGGGGCGCAACTGAACCTTTTCAATGTTGACCTAAATTATGCCATCCATCCTCTATTAATCTGACTTTTAATTTCATTTGTCTTTGACACTGTTGCTTTTTGAAAAGAAGTCTCCTTCAGTTTTGTGTTTTTTTTTTTTTTTTTTAATCTTGTGCCTTCACTGTTGATTGTGCAATTTCTTTGATATTTGTTTTTCTCTTGACTTTCGTGACAAAGGTCTCTCTTGACTTGAGACTCTCAACTACCATTATTGCTCCTTCTGTGTCTTGTTGAATTATTTTCCTTACCAAGCCTTGCAAAAATCATTGAAACAACTACTCTTCATCCTTTCTTAGCCACCATTCTCCACTTGATTGCTTGTCTGCAAACTCTGTCTCTTGCTCCTGATTTCAAAATATGTTCTTCCAACTTGTTTTATTTCTTTAATCATGTCCATTCATCTACTGAAGCAATCAAACAATTTTAAAAGTGTCTAGAACTCTAAATGTCCAACAATTCACTAGTGTACTTAACATGTCCTGCAAATCTCTCAGATGACATAAGTCAGAGACTTGGTATATTGTTTTACCTGTAAATTAATCCAAACTTCATACCTTTAAGTTAAAAAACTTTTTTTTGGTCTTGTTAAGCTCTTATGAACAAATCCACTGTTCAAGAGTCAAAAATCTGCAAGTAAACATAGGAAAAATCAGTCTTTCAGATACCCTTTTTTAAAAGGAAAGCCTTCAAGACTTGTGCTAAACAATTATGATATTTTTCATGGAAATTGTAAGCTGTGTAAAAATTATTCTTAGCAGTTTACATTAACATTATTATTAAATTTGTAAGTGGTTATGGCAAATGAGTTGTGTGCTTTGGCTGCCTCAAAGAGCAGAATGTGCTGATACAGTTTTGCAGTGCTTCTAGCTGTTACTGAAGTTTCGACTGTCTGAATTTTAATGAATTTCTGAATGCTCATATGCCTAAAAAACTGTTGTACTATATATCCCATTGACTACTAAACATATTCTCGAGCATGTTTACTGAGAACAACAATGTAAACTGCAAGATTCTATTAAGTACCTACCATTGTAGTACGGCATAATTTTTGCAGAACATAATGTTTTAACATCTGGGATATGTTAAAGTGTTTCCTGTTTTTTGTAACCGATTCTAAAATTATTTCTATGTTTTTCTCATAGCTTAAATTTCATATCACAGTTGGATCATGTTCCGTATTTAACACAATCATTGATCAATGTATCAATGAAAAAGTACTTTCAGAACATGTCATGGCATTCAGGATTACTTGAACTTTATAATATGTAGGCTATACTTTGAATGGAGGATTTGTCTGCGAGCTACATCTTTTTTCAGGACTTTAAGTGTTTTAGTTGACAAGTCTTGCCAGAATTTGGGCTGGTGGGTTTTTTTTTTTTTTTTCTTCTTATCATAAACTCCTGAATGTTCAAGTAAAATTATTTCTGAATTCAACACTGATTTATTTTTCCTTCTTTTATTTCTCTAATGAAGCATGTTGGACAGCTGAGTTGTTTGCAACGTTTTAGAATGCACACATCAGTGCTGAGCATTTAAAGGTCTTTCCAAAACTCTAACACACGAATGTGGCAGACTTGGAATTAATGTATAACTTTTATTTTAAAATCAATGTGTGGAAGAGGACTGTGTTCAACCTTATGAATAGGAGACGTGGCTCTGCATTCTGGTCTTGCCCATCCTCAGGGGCAGCTTAAAACTCTTAAATTCTTTTTATGCAGACATTTATGCAAGGTAACCTGTGACCTAACAATATGTAGCCACCCTATTTTCTGATGGAATAGCAGGTGGTTACTCAGAGCTTCCTTATGACTTATTCATATATCCCAGTATTCACTTGTGTCAACATATGAAGTGCATTACTAAAGGGGGTTCTATCCTATTTTGAAGCAGGCAGATGTTACTGACCTCATTTGGGCTGTTACCTTATCTAGCGTATACAGCAGATGCTTTTACATCTTATTTAGGGGAAGAACATCAGGGGAATGATGTTGGGATGATGATGATGTTGGGAACCCCCCAACATCAGGCTTTTACACAGACTGAGCTGCAGTGTGGGGCTGAGGAAATCCAGGCGCTTACAGGTGAGTAGCCCAGACCTGTGGCTGTGCACAGCGTGCAAAGTAAAGGGAGAATATGGGGATCTACTAATCTTTACAAATACATGATGACTCTGAAGCCTTAATAAAAGTGTCGTGTCCCCCCAGTTATATATTGTCTGCTTAGTAGCTTAAGTTTACTTCTGAAGATTGATGCTTTCTGTCTTAAATATCCTTATTTACAATTTAGCCACCTACTTAAGAGACAAGTAATTCATCTTAATCTTCCTCCAGTTTTCTCAGTTGCTTTCTAAAGGATCCCTCTTTCTTTTGGAATGTGCAAAGTTTCTTATGTGTTTATACCACTCTTCTCTAATGAGTGGTGTAAATGCTAATGAGAAGAATGTTCAGAACTACAGCTCAAAAGCATTGAGAGCCTTCCAACAGATTCCTGAAGCTGGGCTTTGCCCTGTCTTGCCCATAAGACCCAGTCTTGTATCCCTGTAAGCCTGTGCCAGAGGTGACACACGGTGATCTTAGCCTAAATGTGATTCTCAAGTGGGATTTTATTATGTGAGCAGTGGATACATTCTGCTGTGAATGATTTTTTTTTTTTTTTTTGATCATTAGCATATGATTGAAACAACAATACAGCATTTGCATCATCTTTGTAACAACAAGTAACTCTTGCAGATTCATACCAAAGTACCTGAGACAAGAACAATGTCTATTTTTAGGTCTCTCTGAGTTTTTGAGATAGTACAGGGTATGTATTGAAATTCAAGAAGTATGAGTAAATACTTCCGTAAAGCTCACTTACCAACAGAAAGCTTTTTAAAGCAGCCTTGTCAGTTTAAATTCCCTAAAAGTATCCTGTGTAAAATGATATACATGTGCTGTATAATCCTATCTTTAGTAAATGGATTTGCAGCCTAAGAACGTCTATGAATCGAAGCACTTGAATCCTTAGGCTGATTCAAGAAAAAGCATTTTAAAATTTAAAGGGATTAAAAACTTGTATTCCCAGTGACTTTGTAAGCAAAGATTTAGCTTATTTTCTAACTAAAAGCTGACATTAGGCTGGCAATTCCCAAAATCCAGGCTGAAGAAGCCATCTCAATCTTGCGTACTCAGATAACTTTTAGATTTGGTGTTTAAAAAGTAGCTATTTTCTTAAGATGGTTATTTAAGGGGGAGAAAATGAGACAAAATCAGACTGAAGTTGAGTGTTTCCCTCGGTGAGGAGATGAACCTCATCTACTGTCACTCTGGATCTGATGCCAGACTCCCCGAGGTGGTTGAGTGCTACTTGGTGGGGGGTGCAGCCTGTCCCATGCTGGCTGCTCAGTCCAGATCAGTGCCTTCACGTTACAGCTCCTGTCTGGCTTCTGTCCTGGACAGGGAAATCAAGGGAAAAAAGGCTCTGCTTCATTTTTCCTTAGGTGGAAAAATGGAAAAGTAAGCAAATTCACTGATCAAAATGAAACTCTTTCCACAAGTGTATGATTTATTTACTCAGTATACTTTGTTTACCTTAATTAATATAGTCACTGGAACTAAGCTACCACATGTTTTGATTAACACTTTTTTTTTTTCTCTTTCATTTCTTCCCCTAAATAAGTTGTTTGTTGAAATAGCTATATTTTTAAATCCCAAGTCTTAAATTTTTGTCTCTTAAAGCAATGACTGGGGTATCAGCTTCTTAATTGTGTATTTTGAGATGCTGTAAAATATGTCTATTCTTGGAGTAATTTTCATCTCTGTGGAATTTTCTGTGGCTATTTTTTGTTGTTGATAAAGAGTATGCATCCATAGAAGTGTGCTTTAGGTTTCTTTTGCAGTGTTGAATAAAACATTATTTTGGGTATGACTCAACAAGCCCTTTGGCTCTTTTTAGGCTGACGATAACCCTGCAGCTTTCTTACTGCAAAAAACAAGCTGTGCTAGATTTAGTTGGAGTCTTCCTGTGACTGTAATACGCTCCAGTTTAATGACCTACTAACAGTCCTGTGCACAGTGCTGTCCTCGGAGAGTTGAGGTCAGGAGTGACTGAAGCTCAGATTAATGATTTAAGAGCACCTGGTGACTAATCAAAGGCCAAAAAAATGCTTGTTCTGACTGCGGGGTGCATGTTTAGAAATGCATCCAGAAGTATATCCTGAAAACAGTTTTTGATATATTTTGTAGAGGAGAATATACTAGGATAAAGTTTTCCTTCTAGCCTTTCTGCACTACAACCTCTTCCCCTTCTCCCTCCACTCCAGCTCTTAATCTCTTCTGCTGTTTGTAAGCATTGCTGAATAGATGCTTCTGCTAGATCGGATCTAAGAAACAAGTAGCAATAACCAGAAACTCTGTCAGAAATTGATGTTCAGCTATGGGCTGAGGTAATGTAGCTTTTTTCCCCTCAAACAGCATTGGATGTTCTGTTGTCCCTAATTCCACTTGCACCTGTCTCCATTTGTAACCTGGTTTGGAAACAGAGTTGCATATTTAAAGAAGTCTGTGTTGTGTTATATATTGCAAACGAATTGAAAGGGTTTAAGGTCAACTGAAAGTTTAAGGAAATTTAAGTTTCCTTTCTTCTGACTTGTTGCTGGTATTAAGCTATTAAATTTGTGTGAATTAATCCTTGGAATTATTAGAAATTTTTGTATTTGTAAACAATGAATCAGTTTTGCATCAACATTAGCTGATAAATACCAACTTCAGAGTTGTGAGTTATTTGAGATAGTAGCACAGATGCCAATTCTAGGCCACAAGCTGAGAACGGAATAACAGCAATATTAAGATGTGCTTTGGTTGTTCTGAGGGGTTTCTTTTGATCTGGATTCTAAACCAGTTCAAAATTCTGGATGAATACTGCTCTCAGACCATGTTCATAACACAGAATCTTTCAAGGAATATTTGATGAGTTTTCTTTTGTGCAATAAAATGATTTAGAAGGAGAATTGGTTTGTTAGTTTATCGTATCTGCTCACTTATTTTTACCTGTAATGGAACTTTCTGAAAAGCAATAACAAGCATCTAAATCACTTAAAAATAAATTATCTTTACTCCTAATAAAAGCCAACCAAACAAAATATGTTTGTTCTAATTGAATTATATATTACATAGAAGGTGCTGCTTATGTCAGTGCATTCCTGTTGTTTGGACTAGCGGGCTGGAAAGGTACTCGGGAAACCTAGTAGAGCAGGTAAGGTCACGTAGGCAAGGAAAGGCGATTTTATTTAAATGGGATTGGTTTCAGTTGTCATCTTTGCTGCAATAATAATCTTCCTTCAGTGAAATACTTTCTTTTCAGATGTCTGTCTCATCCTTATGCAAACCAGTGCACTTCTTTCTGAATTTGCTATGTATTCCAGTTTTGTTTAAGCCAACTAAATAAAGCAATACTTAACATCTTTTTGATATACTTTTCAAAGGCTTTTTTGTAGAAATTTCATCAACACCAGGAAATATACTCTGTGCTTGACCATTAGGTTACTTGTTGAGTGAGGTGACCGGGGCAATCTAGATCTCTGGTTTGATACATTGCAAGAAACAATTAAACGACAGTTGAAGCAGTTAAAAGCTGACAGGCATACTCAGTGGTGTGTTTGTAAGTTAGTATATTAAATAACAAAAGTATCTCTTTTGAATGATTCTGTGCCTACAGTTGCTGAGAGTTGGGGAAGCTCCTTGCACAGCGTGACCCATGGGGAATGTGCTGCTGGAACTTCTCCTTTGGCGTGTAACTCATTCCATCTGGGAAGTGGCAGTGTTCTCCTCCCTAACCATTCACCTGCACCAAAGCAATTCTCTGCTCTAGTGCATTTTGCTGCCTGAATCATCACTTCTTCTCTAAGCCTTCGGGTCACTGCTTTTTTTTTCTGACCCTATTTCAGAGTGATTGCTTGCCTTCTTGCTCCTTTTCCTCTACTTGTTTCTAACAGCCTAATTTACTGCCTTAAAACTTCGGTGTATGGCTTTGTTGGTTCTTGCCGGCTTTTGGGCACTAAGCTGTGTCCACAGCTCTACTCTGTGGACAGGTATAGTTTCTGTTTCTACTGTCTTGATGAAGAGTTCTTCTTTCTAATCTATTCTACTTTGTGTTTGAACTGAGTGAGAAAAGATAAGCAGCAGCTCTGAGAGCTCTTTGTAGCAGATGTTAAATTGTTAGTCTCCAAGAGGGAAGTGGGTGCAGCCTGTTGTCCTAGGAGCAGTCTTAAGAATTTCTGCTCATGAAAGATGGTCCTACACTTTCTGTATCCTCTGACTGATACGACAGGACAGGCTGGCTGCGTGTCCCCACATGCTGTGCTATATCTCTGTAAGGACGGCATGAACAGACTCATAAGAGCTCTGGTCCTGAAGGTGTGTAACCTGCTGTTGTCCCCTGTTAAAGTGGGGCATTCCAGGCAATGTTCCTCTCACCTGTACTCTCCTTTTATGGCAGACTGTGGGCAACAGCCTCTGTGACACATTCCCTTGTCCTCTTTCCCTGTTCTTAGCTCTAGATTTGTCTTTTGAGCAACTGGCTGATACCGATGAGTGCCTTGGCAAGCTAGAGCAAAGGGTTTTGGAAATCTCAGCAGAAACTTTTATGTTTGTGTTCATTGAAATGGCAATGTCCTTATCAAGAGAGGATTTGAAGGGATCAGGTTTTCTGTTGTAATTTTTCTGCTTAGCAGAAAGAAATTCTAAACCTAAGTTTTTTGGTTCAATGCCTGTGCTGTGAATAAACCCATGGAGCGTTACATTGAAAAACTTCAGATTTATATCTTTAATAATTATACTAATATGGTGCCTCATTTAAATCCAAAGCCTGTATAAGACTGTGAATAGAATAAGCTGTGCAGTTCTCAGTTGAGTTTTTTCACTAGAATACAGGAATGCACATGCGTGGGTCAGTTTACAGGATGCAACCTGTTCATTTTCCTGGGTGTGTGAAGCTTTAAAAATGTGTATGTTGCCTTTCAGAGGTCCCCATTAATTTTGTGTTGTATGTTGGTATTTTTTCACTATTTTGTGCTTCATTGGAGAAAAAAAATTACAGAAAGTATTGGAAAAATGAAACTTTTCTTACTTAAATAGCATGATTAATTTTTGTCTTGTATTCTTTTATGTTTCTGTGGACAGTAGAAATAACAGTAATACCTTCCCCCAGAACCCAAACAAAATTTCTCTGCATGATTGTGATACAGACTAAGACTTATTTCAGAGTTATCTAAGAGTTGTGTAGTTTTAAAGTTGTCATGACTTCACAACACCAGCTTTGGAAATGCAAAAATCATTGCATTAGCAAGTCTTCTGTTGACAGTTCAGTGAATGGGAAGTTATATTTTGCTCAGTAACTGATGGATGTAACGTAGAGTTCTGTGTGTGCCTCTGTTTCCTAATATTTCTCATCACTATCTGCAAATTGTTCTTGGTGTTTCATTGCAGTTGAGAGCTCAAAGCTAAAAGTGCTGACAAGTTTCGTTTGTAATTTTAAACTTGACATCAGTGTTTCCTTAATTCTAGAGATTCTTGCATTTAAATACGGAACAAATTACAGGCTAAACTTATCCTTCCCTGGCAAGAAACCCCAAAATCAAAAAGCTCACCCCAACAAACCAAAAAGACCAGACCAAAGCCCCTCTATCAGTGTGTGAAATGTTTGATTCTGTGAAACTGGCAGTTTCACAGAATAGTTAGGACTCAAAATATCATAGTCTTTCCTTTGTGATATCTCTTAATCCACTTCTAGAGGCAGTATTGGAAGTTGCTAACAGTGTTATGACTTACCCATGAATTAAAAAGTCAAGCAGAAAATATGAGTCAAATGACACCTGCCACAAACGATGTGTTCTAAAGTGATGCTTTTTTATTACTAGTAAGAATCTTTCATATCCCCAAACAGGAATACCTTGTAATACCCCAGAGACATGAATGCCATTATTCCAGCTCTTTATAACTAAAAGAGAGATGTGCTTTGTATTTAAGGCAAATGTGTAAAGTCCTGATAATTGCTATAGCCAGAGAAGTCAGAAAGTGATTATCTGTATAATTATCTAAAAGACAGTACATGAAACCTAGTCAGCACCAAGCCCTTTGAATTTATTAATCATTTAAGTTTTAAAAAGAGCTATTATCTCTTCTAATCTCAACATTTGTACTGATACTTTATGTTCAGGGCCTGAGAACCTCTTTTGAAGCAGCATGTGTGCTGATGGGAGGTGGAAGAGAGGAAGGAGGAGTTGCTGATTATATATAAAAAAAGTTAAAAAAAAAAAAACCAACAAAAAAACAAAAACAAAAACCAAACCAGAATGAGGATGCTGAATTTAAAAAAAAAAAAACCAAAAAACCAAAAAAAAACAAAAAACAAAAAAAGTGTTGAAAACCAAATAAATCATAATACGAAATCAAACAAACTTCCGTTAGTGTAGTTTTAGGGATGCAAAGAGATACTTGATGTCTTTGTTTTTGTTGTTTCTTTGAAGGGTGTGTATGTCAGAGTTTACTGCATTTGAATAATTTCAGAATTACTATAATGAGTGGGAGCTGGTGTGTGCAACATTATGGTAGGAGGTAGTTTCCTGCCAGAAGAACTGTCTTTAACAAACATAGAATTTGATGGTTAGATATTAATCAACCTAAATGACTGAAAGGTGGAAATCACTGCTTCTTGTTGAGCACAGGTGTTTATTAGAAACTTGTTTTAAATAGCCAATGGGAAATTTTGGAATAGGTGACACCCTGGATTCAGAGCATTTGGCTGTTACCTCAGGAAGCTTAAGTTAAAACCCTGAAGTAGGTCACAAATGAAAATGAGATTTACAGTGATGTACGGTGAAAAATTGGCACAGTACATTACCTTTTTGCCAATTGTCTCAGTCTGCATCATCTATATGCTTTGTGCCCTACATTTTAAGATACTGTAGCAAGTTTGATTAATTATAGAAGTCTTATAAAATACAAATTTATGGCTCAGTACATAAAATACATACATACATATGTTTAAAGTATGTACAAATGCATAAAAATTCAAACTTTTATCCTTCAGTCATGTTAATCTTGTGATTAAATCAAAACCTGTAGACAATCTTACTTTAACATAGAACCCACTTGGATTGAAATCTATTTTAGGCAGCAGAGATGAAGTCAAAGACATTAACAAAATAATGTAAAGTTAGAAAATGCACTTAACCATGTTACTTTAGGAAATGGAGGGCTGCCTTGTAGAAAATAAAGCCTAGAAGAAAGAGCTCTAGCAAATAAAGAAATCTAAACTATGACTTTTTTTATTAACACTGGGGATAACATAAGGATAATGTGTTATTTCTGGGTAATGCTAAAGTAACATAATCTATTCGGGTACAAAACTTTTCTAAACGAAATAATAAAAATATTAATGTGGTAGGAAAAAAGTGAGTAATGGGACTCCTTCAGTCTGGTGGAGTGAGTGTTTTGGATTTTTTTTTCGTGTGTGTGCTTATTTATTCCTTCATTATCTTGGCAACATTTGGCAATAAAAATAACTCTTGGCAGAAATGAACGCTGTAAAATGTTAAAGGAATGAGATGTCTCCTTGCTTCCTGACCAATTCTTTTGTAATTCCTGTTCGCTTTTAATGGTAGCTATCTGGATGGATATGAGAAAACTTTGGGACTGCTGTTAATGTTCTTGTGAATCAAGAATGAATAGTTAGAATTTTTAATATTTCAAATCTTATTCTTTTTCTGAGAAAATGGCTGACCCTGACACGAAACTGTGAGTGCAAGAAGTTCAGTCTGTGAATCAGGTAGATGGTCTGCCTCTAACTCAAAACGGGAATTATTTTTATACAGCTACAGCTTTTTTAACCTTTTGGATTTTATATCTAAAGTAATATTTGCAGCCATAATTAAATGAGATAGTGATATGGGGAAATATGTTGTCCTGTGTTTGTATCAAATGCCAACTTGATTTTCTATCAATTCTTAATTTTAAGCATAGTGGCAGGTCTATTTATAGGCAGAATTTTGGATGACATCTATGAACTGGCCTGGGCATTTCTAAAGAGTAGATGTCTGTCTTGTGTGATTTGTCTAACTGTGATACTAAAATAGGAAATACCAAATGTGTGTATTAATCCAGATAAGAGAGATGAAGCTACATTTCTTGAAGTTTTTTCCAGGTCAGTGGGGGATATTGTGCTGTTCGCAGTATCTTTTAAAAGTCGCTGATTTCCTAGTTGAGATGAAGAGGACCACTGCCACCTGGAAAATATTGGCAAGATTTGAACTGTTAATTGGTGTAGCAGTTCTGTAAAAAGTATGCAGTTCACTGATGAACTCTGTAGATTGACTCAACTCCACTCAATTTCATAGAAACTTTCCATAAATATTACATGTAAATCCTACTGTGTGAAACTAGATAGCCTAAAAACTTCTTTAGTTATTAACAACTTCTAAATGATTGGGGGTGATACAGTATTTAGTGGTTTGGCTTTCTTAAAATATAGCATAATGGTTCTTTTCCCCCTCCCCCAAATGGAAAGGTTTGCATTTGGAAGTATTTTCTGGCTTCACGTTAAACCTCGGGAAACAGGTCAACACTTTTTCAGTAACATACATGTACTTGGGTACCCGTGTTAAACAATTAAGCTGTAATCTCTGACAATCTGCTTTTGTTGATCTCACAGATACAGAATCAGGTGCTTTTGAAGTTGTATTGAAAAAAAAAAGTTTCATGATGGATATATACTGTATTTGTTAGAGGAGGAGTAGTGGCACAATGAGAGCAGTAGGTAAGGAGCTGTTTTTTTGAGGATAATCCAATTTGTAATTTGTTAAAAATCTTCGCGTGTGGTTTTCTTGTTACATTATGTGAATGTCACTATTCAAAAAAGCTAAGAATCCACTGAAGGGTAATAATGTATTTAATGACAGATTCTGAACGCTGATCTATTTTTCCTTGCTGCCTCTCTTCGGTCAGCTTCGTAAAGCGTTCATCATGCTGACTGCACTCTGCTATTTTCCCTCATACTGTATTAGTGTCTTGGCAGATCAGATTTTCTTAGGCTTTGCTGTCTGTCCTAATTTTTTATTTTTTTTTTATTTGACCTTTGTTTTTGGAGTAGTTCTGTTATTTCAGAATCTGGGTTCATTTACATAGTTATAAAAATATGTAAATAATGAATACAGGTAGAGAAAATTATGTGTTTCTTTGTTTAGATTCAAGGCAATCAGCATTTGGGTTGTTTTTTTTAGATAGTTATGGCTTATACTCGCAATATTTTAAAGAATATATCTGTGCTCTGAAGAACAATCTGAAGGTAGAAGCCATCCTGACTTTTTCAGGACCCATGCTATGAAGTAGTGCTTTCAGTAGTGTTACTCGCTCCATTTAAGTCTCAAGCTGTTAAATGAAAATATTCTAATTGTGTGCAGTGAGAGAGATTAGCATGCCTGTTCCTTCACCTTGTCTCTTGGCCTATGTTCATCCAAAATTCTTTTATTAATTGGTCAGAAAAACTTGAAATAGAACATTTTGACATATGTTGTTGCTGGAAACTAGTAGGAAAATTCCTCTACATGCAGAAATAGTAGAAAGCTCTTTTCTGTGTGCATGTCAATGTTTTTCCTCGGACTTAATATTAGAACCACGAGGAAGAGGAAAACCTTGTGTGTTTGCGCCTCTTAATTCACAGTC
Organism: Calidris pygmaea; assembly: GCA_003697955.1. Lineage (NCBI taxonomy): Eukaryota > Metazoa > Chordata > Aves > Charadriiformes > Scolopacidae > Calidris > Calidris pygmaea. The sequence continues at coordinate 1,095,080 of QJSC01020922.1, forward strand.
TGGCAACTGCCCAGTTTTAACCAACACAAAAAATGGCCCCGTGTTGTAATTGGTTGAATGACTTACATTATTGTGTACAAAACTAACGCAACTGTTGTGGTGGTGACCTTCTACGTACGTGCATTTGAGTTTTAATTTTGTTAGTACTTTATGTTAGCGCTTCATAAGGTGAATAAATAATGAATATGAGTAATAATTAAAAAACTTGACGTAGTTGAGGAATAGAAAAATAGCTGTTGTGGAAAATTTCGTAGTTTTTAAAAGAACTTTACGATAAATATACAGAGATGGAATTTCTTCTTTTCTTGTGGAGTCCATTGACTTTTGAGTAGGATTTCTCACTATGCAGCGTGGCCAGGAGTTACCATCTTTTAAGTGAATGCTTGTCACGGAAACAAGAATAGATTTTCCTACCAAGGAAATGATTATAAATGAAACTTTCCATATAGCAAGTTCCAGATCATGCAACCCGCATTGATCCTGTACAACACTGCCTGAAAAAAGTTGTACTGATGGAATTGGATTAGAATTTCTACACTTCAGTAGGCATAATTAACCCCAGTAAGATGAACTAGAGTAATACCATTTAATTCCTTTTGTGGGGGAAGTTTGCAGTCAGAGGGAATTCCAGGTTGTGTACAAATCAACATGTATAAAGGGAGTTATTCTGCTACTTAACATTCAGGAGAACTGGCTACATTAAGGACATTAAATAATTCTTCTCTGGTTGCTGTGCTGGTCAGACCACAGCTAGAGTGGTAAGTATCATTTTGAGATGTAGATGAATTGGAGAAGTTCTAGAGGAGGGATGTCTATAAAATGACACATGAGGAACGCTAGGTTAAATTGCTTAATTCAGAGAAGAAAAGCCTGAAGGTAGATGTTTGTAAAAGGTAAGCAGAAAGAGGAAGCGAATTAACTTGCTTTCCAGGTCTGCTCTGGGTAGGACAGGAAGTAATATGCTTAAGTAAGAAAAAAATTAAGTTAGACGTTTAGAAAAACTTCCTAATAATAAGTCAGTACTAAAATAGATACTAAAATAGGCAAAAAAGTCAAGTGCCACCTGACACTGGGAGGAGGTAGAAGAAAACCCCTAGGTAGTCTCATACAGTATTTCCACAGTAATTTTAATTTACTGTAGAATAAACATTGGAATTGCCTTTAATGTTACTATATTACTTTTATTTTCTGCATCTGGTTTATCTACCAAGTCTTCATAAAGCTGTGCCCGCGTTTCCTTCTTTCTAGTCACTCTGTAGATTGCCTTTCAAGTCTCACAGTCACACATTCAGTTGTCCTATTCTAAATGACCTGTCATGGTGTATGTTCTGTGAATTCATGTATTATGCAGCCTAAGGGAGGGAACAGATTTTTTGAAAATTTTATGGAAGTGAAAATACATTGCTTAAGCAAGATGCCATGTAAGTTTGTACTTTGACAGGAACAATTACTTCTATGCAGTAATCTTTAAGTAGTTTTTTGGGACTATAGAATAACAACCTTTTTCAGAAACAGTAAATGAGGAAACAAAACACCTGTTGGTGTTAAACCTTAAATTAACAGTTTTCAAAGATTATATTCCTGCTTACTGTATTAAAGAAAGCAACAAAGAAAAAATTCCCCAAACCTCAGAAACTAAACGCTCAAGGAAAAAAATAGATTCATGAACCACAGAAGCGTTAAGCTTCTTGAAATACAGAATATATTCTTATGGGGAAAAAATGTTGTAGTATAGTAGTATAGTCTTAATTCTACTTTTCTGGTGGTTTTTTTTTTTTTTTCATTGGTTTGGAGCCTGTTTTTGTTTCAAATACCTTAAGAGGGTAGAACTGAATACTTGACTTAAGCAGTAGGGAACTTTGACAAAAGAAACTGTTACTTTTTCAGTGGATAAAGTGGGGGCTATTTAAGAGCATCCTTTTGATTAGTTGCCATGTGAAAAGTTGTTGGGAATGTCCTTACCGTTTCTAAATATAAATTCTTCTATTAATGCAAAGCAGTATGTAACGAATATAGGAGCGTGATTGGCATATGCAAATATTTTCTTAATGTATTAAATATTTATTCCTCTTGATTAGTCACTGAAGAAAAATTAGAACCGCAGTATGTTCAGTATATTCTGTTTAATATATGTTGTGAAAAAAAGATTAACCAACTGCAAGGTTCTATAATAAATGTGAAAATACAGGAAAATCAAATGCAAGTTGATAGGATTTTTATTAGGTGCTGATCAATACTTTATGCCTGGAAAACAGAAATCTGGCTTTGGGGGTTTTTCAGAAGATGTTTTTCAGATCTTCCTCTGAAAACAGTATTAAAAAGTCTTCGTAGTTTATCACTTAAAGTTTGGCATGAGAAATGGCCTTTCATCTCTTCTGTATTTCTTTCTGATATCATAGTGCTCACTGATTCTGGTTTGTTCTGTAAGCTGGTCCAACTTTTTTTTTTTTTTTTTTTTTTCCCCTTCTTTCTTAACATATTCAGCTGATCTCATCTGGGATACGTGAAGAGCCTCTTTCCCTGCTGTAAAGGTTATGCACAAGATCTCAAGCTAGAAAGATTTTCCATACTTTGTGCTTTGAAGCAAAGTTATTGATTTGTATTTTTTTTAATAAAACGTAAAAAAAAATCATAAAAGATGAAAAGGAGATAGAGCAAAATTTTGCAACAATGGAGAGAACAGTCCTTGACTGACACAGAAATACTGATATTGACATCAATTCGTATAGTAAAATATACTCTTTATCTTATATTCAGATACATCTGAAGTAGGAATTACAAAGTTATTCGACTTTTCATAGAATTTTCAATACAAGTGTGCCACTAACAAATATAGAACAAATTAATCTCTTCATAACCCCTTCTTTTATTTAACAGTGAATATTTATAATGTTATGAATGTGCCTTATGCTTTGTTTCTCCTAATGCACCTGTGATACACATCAGATCTCTCTCTGTCCGTCTACCAGCAGTTTTGTGGATTTTCATGTTCTACTGATGGCAGAAAATACCCAGTGACTTCTCTGGTTTAAGTTTGTTCCCCTTTCTGAAAGATTTGATGATGCTATCCTTTTACAAGAAGATACAGGAGATGACATGACTGCATATTTCACAGATCTATAAATATTACAGCCAGGAAGGGCTATTTTAATAACCTGCTCTGACGTCTTATGTATTGCAGGCCATAGATTTCATCTGACTACTCCTTCATTTTGGACCAATAATTTCTGACTGAACTAGAACATACTTTTCTCTTGAATTGCATCAGCCTTGATTTAAAGTCTCTGTAGTGGTAAATATAAATGTTACCACTGTAAATTCAAACTCAATTATATCTGCCATTATTTTATAACAGTAGTAATATTTCAAGGGAATTTAGATATCAGTTTGTTGCATGGTTTGGTTGCCCTGTGTTGATTTCAGCTTTTTATCCCTTACATACCTGGTATATGTCGGTCTGCTGGATGAAACAACCTTTAGTGCCACGTAGCTTTCACATAAGCTATTACTGATGGATTAGCTTGGGGAGTGACTAATCTGTCACTGATGCTTCTGAATGTCTTTAGCTCCACTGTGCAGCATCCTGATTTCTTTCTATAATTTGGTAGATCTGTTTTACAGGATACAGAGAAGGGAAATATATTCTTGGCATGCGTCTCTAATTCTTTATAGGCTTTGGTTATAACCCTGCCGACTGAAAAAATACTGCTGTTTTTATGAAAGCTGGTGTGCAATTTAAAATGATAATATACAACATCAGCTGCTCCCTGTGCATTCTGTTCAGAAAGCTGGAGTTTAGGTGTGTGATAAACCTGTGGTGCTTAAGAAGGCCACACAAATTGTTCTGGGTGTCCCCTCATCCCTGAAGCTTTCTCAGCAACGAGCAGGGAGTGGGGTGCAGCGTGTAGGCATCGTTCTGGTTATTACACTTTGCCACTAAAGAGTGTGTAGTCATGTTGGCTTGTCTGGATTTTGATTATTTGACAGGGTCACCATTTTTTGCAGAGCAAAACTGTCCACCAATACCTGGTGTTACAAGATAGATAATATTGCCCTTGATTTGGTAAGAGGTTACATGAAAGTAGTAGTGCTTATTTATGTGTCACTTTCGGGGTTTGGGATTTCATAATGTTTGGAAAGAGAAGTGATACAGAAGAGTTCTTGGTGTGACTCAAAGTAATGCCTCTCTGTTTTGCTATGTATTTATTTAAAATAGAACAGCCCCTTTATCTTACCATTTTCCACAACCATTATTACAAAGCACTGTCATGCTCTTATTTATTCTTTACTTTTTTCAGCAGAGTGCAGTAGCTGCTTCAAAGGCTATCTACTCTTTCAAAAGGAACTATTTATCAAAAAATTATCAGCGCAGGTGAAAAGGGAAATTGTTTGCACTTTACTAGTGCCAAAGGACTGATCTAATAAAAACAACTCTTGTAAGTCACCTCCATTGCATTATACAGCTATTAAGAAGGCAACAGTTGTGACTGCAAATGAATACTGAGAATATTTCACATTTCTCGCAGCAAAATAAATGTTCTTTTGCTTGCTATGTAAGACTTTACATCTGGATATAAACCATATGACAACACTAAAATTATTTTGATTCCAATTTTATGCATCTCTACCTTTTATTCCAAACTATCAGTGTGTGCTTCAATCTAGCACACACTCAACATGGGATCTGGTCCTGTAGTCACCTTTACTACGGTTCTGCTAGGGACCAAGCATCAAGCTTGACTTCAAAACCAGTGATGTACAACTTAGACTGCTAAGTGATATTATACTCAGCATTGTCCAGACAATGTAATTAATAAGTAAAGAAGCCAGAAATAACCCTGAAAAACCCTATTTCTCGTGTATACAAACATGAACGTATACTTTTAGGTAAGGTTGGCATTTCTCAACAAAAAGAAATATTGTAAACTGAAGCTGCATGTGTCTCTTGCTTCAAGCAGAAGTTTTCTGTGGCCAGGCAGTGATTCACAGGAGAGCCGCCGGCAGGAGCACGGTTAGCCTTTCCCGTGGCCATCACTGTGCCATCTCCAGAGCAGCAAGGGAGGAGGGGGAGTCACCCGCCATCCCTCTTGTCAGTCATTGCTCTGCTCGTGAGCTACACCAGAGTTTGTGTAGCACTTACCAGGAACCGTGGCTTTTGGGAAGTGCTGTGCTGCAGCATTCAGCCCAGCTCAATGTATTGGGTTTTGTTAGGGATATTTTTCTCTCAGCTGTCAGCTGACTGAAGTGTAATGTGGTTGTTTGTTTTTATTTTTTTTTCGTCCCCATCTGTTGCTCATGTTACCAGCTGTTTGTCTGCTTTTCTTCTTTTTCTTCAGAACCATAAGTCATTGATATTGCCTTTATGCCTTGAAAATGTTTTGAAGTACAATTATTTGGGCAGCTCCCCATATTAAAGAGCTTTGTCTCATTTAATCAAAAAGAAAGTGTGGGTAAAGATCTTCATTCAAACTACCAGTGATTAGAACAAAGTGGCTTACAATGTGCCTAACAAATTGATGCTGGTTCTTACAGAACAGGTGAAGGAACTTGTTTAAAAACTTAAGAGTTTGCGTAGACCTTGTCTCATAAAATTCTTCTTTCTTGCTCCCTTGTTTCTATTTCCTTTCCACACGTTTATAGTTTTGTTTGGAATAACAGACCTCTCTTGATAAGTATGCAATTAGTATTTGTAAATAATTTGCAGTAGATGTAGTAGTGAAAATTTTTAAAATTGGTGTGTACAGCCTCAAGTACAGTAAGATAGAAGATACTGAATTCCTCTCCAGCTAGATTCCCTGTGAGAAAATTTAGCTGTGACTTGGTCAACTTGTTCAGCATTGCCTCTGGGCTTAGATCTAGTCTATTGATTTATTAAAAAAAACCTGAAACAAACCAGAAAATCCCAACTGCTTTGCTTTTCTTATTCAGTGATACTTACTGTTAACTATTAACTTTCCATACTATAGTGAAAGAAATGAGCCTTTCTGAGTACGTATTTATATTCGTTATCATTGTTGTAATGTTTTAAAGAGTAGGATGGTCAGTTTTCCCAGTGGAGTGAGGCCACTAGAGATGTGTGTTAAAGCCTGAACTATAGAACGTAATCATAAAGGAGGCAGAAAATGGGGTAAATTAGTGAAGTTACAGTGTGCTGAAGATACTAAGCTCTTTCAAAAAGCTTTTATGTTAATAGATTATTGAATTTCATCTGCTATTTTATCACTCTTTATAGATTAATGTGAAGTAAAAGGTTCTATTTCTATGTTAAATGAATTCCTATATGTAATGAATCTCAGAATTATCTATTATCACTCAAAAGAAGTCATAACAGCTAGTTGTGTTTAAAATGTTGGCATGGTAGTCGTTGAAAGAACAAATAAAATGTTAAGATGGGAATAGAGAACAAAATGGAAATCATTATTTTGCTACTGTACAGATTCACGGTTCACTTGTATCTTGAAAGCTGTATGTTGATCTCTGTGTTGCATCTCTGAAAGAATAGAAAAGGTAGATTAAAGTCAGTGAGTGAGGATTTCTCAGGTTGGAAAAGGGACACTGGAGAGAAGGGTGGGAAACGCCACAGATTGTTACGTTTTAAGTAGGACAAAGCATGTGACCAGGGTACTGTTGTTCATCGTGTCATCCAATGCCAGACCTAAGGATGTCAGATGAAAGTGCCAGAAGTAGGCTCAGGACACAAACAGTTGAGGTGTCTCTTCCTATAAGTGTAGAAATCACAGCTGCAGGATGTTGTAGATGCTGCAAGTTTACAGGAGTTTACATAGGCAAACCCCTAGGAGAAACACTAACCCAAAACCAATGCAAAGGCACAACCTCTGGCTGAGAATGTCCCCGAGCTGCAAGTCCCTGAAGGTGGTGTCGCGCCACGGGGACTATCTGCAGGGACTGAAATTCTTGCTGGGGTGTCCACTCCAGGCCTGTCAGAGGCAGGGTGCTGTGCTGGTCGGTGTTTTGGTCTGACCTTTTATAGCTATTCATATGCATTTTACTTAGTTTCTGCGTATTCTAGTGTTGTGCTTTCCCGTGTCTCATCACTGGCCAGGAATCAGAGAGGGACAGGCTGGCAGATATGCGTATTTAAATTTATAATTTATACCTTAATTTCTCTTGATCTAGAACAGTTTTCCCCACTGCTGCTGTGGTCTGATTTCAGAAGTGAGATGTAAGGCAATGGCGAAAGAAATAGGCAAACAAACCAAAATACTCCAAAAAACCAAAAAACCCTTTTCATTGGTATTGTGTGAAGGATAATTTGAATTACATGTAGTATTTGCTTCCTACTGAACTAGAAAAGATAGAAGTCTTGTGATTGCCTAGTGGAGGAAAGCAAACCACTGATACAGAAAAATCAGAATTTTACTTCTTATGAGCAAAAATAGTGTGACAATAAATATGAAGAGAGTATTGACTCTTTCCTCCAGCCCCAATTTTCTTTCCATCCAGAAAGAATCTGTTGATGTGTTGATGATGTGTTCTGCTGTGTTGTCTCTGTTGTTACAGCACTGTTTTTTCTCTTGTAGGTTAACAGAACCTTCTGGATATTTAACAGATGGACCAATAAATTATAAATATAAAACAAAATGTACATGGTTAATTGAAGGATAGTAAGTATTTATTTTCATAGCTTAAATTTTCTGACAGTTTTATACTGTGTATTCTAGAGAACTACAGAACTCCTCAAGTAAAAACTGCATCTGGATGTAATATAAACAGTTTGTGTTTTTTTTTTTTTTTTAATTATTTGTTTGTTTTGTGTTTGGTTAAATGTTAAAAAGACTTAAAAAAAATAAAAACATTGAAGTAGGATTTTCAGGATTTCTCAGTTGGCCAAATTCCATTCCCATTCAAATTGCTGGCAAAAGTTAGGCTGACATTGGAATTTTGCCAGTGCTGCAAGCTCTCAAAACTCTATGATAAATTTCTTGCCTATTTGAGTACCTTTACATAAGTTCCAAATGGGGTTACACAATCCTATTAAACTCATTATCTTACTTATTTATCTTATTAATTCATATCTGTGACAAATCAGGAATGGCTTAAAGTATAGAATGCTTCCGGTATAATGATAATTATTTAGTTACATGCTGCTCAAAACTTAGTGCTTCTATAAATATTTTTTCTTGCATTCTAGTTTTCCTCATGTACTTATTTCTAAAACTGTATTGTGTCCACAGTTCATACAGTTTAGATGTCTCATGTCTGTTGCTAATTTTTCAATTTATGGAGCACAGAAACACACAGACATGCACAAAGAAATAACGACACATACGTGAGAGTATGGCTGACTGTTAAAGGCACACATTTATTAAATTTCAGTGGGATTTTTATCCCTCAGGCTATGGGTCAGGATTTTGCTGAAGAAGGTAGCTAGGCTTGAGTTCTTCTAATGTTCTAGAAGAAAATTACCCCCTTCTGTATTTCCATATTGTCATAATCTCAGTTACTTTAGATGTCTGCTCTGTCGCTGCAGTTCAGCAGTGATTTATCTGATCTAATTTTGCTCTGCTTATATGCAATAGTAATTTAAACACAACCGCAATGAAGTTATGGGTAGATTGCAAAATCATTTAAGTAGAAGCTTCGATATCTAGGTGACGAGGCTATAGCTGAATATCTATCTGACATAGCTAGACCTCGCATTTTACCCAAGGAATATTTGTACTGCGCTACACTAAGCTGAAGTGGAAACACGCCTCGGGACTGTGTGCGAACTCTGCTTTGAAGTTGTTCTTCACTCTGTTCCTCCCCTTTGCAGGTTGATTTTTTTTTTTTGATGGTGTAGTGGGTAGCTGGTGGAAACAATATGCTGAGTGTTGTATATAGAAGAGTAATGCAACCCACTAACATAGTGCAAAATGTCAACACAGAAGCAAGTCACATATGTATAAAATACTCTTAAAAAAATGAACAAAGAACCCTCTTGAAATGATTTCTCACAAAGAACCCCATATGTTTTCCAAACTGACAAACTGCACTCAAGCCTGTCAGTAGATGGGGGAAAGAAAAAAAGAAAAGAAATAAAATAATCAGTGTGCTGCATAGAATATATTTAGAAGTCTGCTACCTTTGTCATATGATTAAAGCAAAGCTAGTATATTAAAATAAGATATCAGTGTCCTGGTCATCAATAAAACCTGGTGAACTTCAGTCTCTGTTAATTTTAGGGATTATTAGACTTGGACTGAAGATGTTATTTTTAAACTTTTCTAAGATAAAGTGAAGTGCTTGTTTGCTGTGAATTTTGTTATTTAACTCTTTTAAATGTGTAGTTAGTACTTAAAATATTTTAATAGAGTTAGGCTGGCATGATCAATTTTGCTGTAAGCTCTTTATCTCATGAGCTCAATAATTCTCTAAATGTTTTACATTAATTTTTCCTTTTTTTTTTTTTCAGCCCAAATGCAATACTAAGATTAAGATTTAATCACTTTGCCACAGAATGTAGTTGGGACCATATGTATGTATACGATGGAGATTCAATATATGCACCTTTAATAGCTGTATTTAGGTGAGTGTATTATTAGACTTTTAGCCCAAGTTGTCATGTATGGCCATTTTTAGTTTGCAGTGAAAAAATAGTATTAGAGGCTTTAATTTGTTAAATAGCTTGCTTTATTCTGGTAATATTGTGGGAGCATGTATGTAAAGTTATATTAGAATAAATTGCAAAACACTACTTTTTTAGTTAGGTGATCATAGCATAAATCGATTGTGGCGTGTATTTAATGCTGACATTGCACGGAGTGTTAATGATCATACACAAGCAATCCGAAATGTATTTTCTGGTAGGCTTCCAGTAATAATTCCTGAGTTTTAATGTACATTAAATGTGGCACTGCCCAGTAGCGTCAGCATCTGAGCCTACTTAAGGGAGGATTGCACTCTGACAGACAGCGTTGCACTACGTGTCAAGTATCAAAAATGGCTGTTAAATGCCTTCTACGTTTCTGTATGAAGAATGAAGAGCCTTCTTCAGGGCATTTGATACCAAGTCTGTCTTAAGCACTCGTTTTGTAACATGTTTCCTCAGATAACTAAACCGGACATCATTGGTACTAAGTCATGGTGGGTAAAATTACCAAATTCTTCAAAGACCTGGAGGAGAGCTCAAATTGGCTATCAACTGAAATGGAAATCCTTTTTATTTTGTTAGCATTAGCTTATGAGAATTGTTACACAATTAAATCTTTTCCAGGTTAATATTTATTGCCTAGAAAAATAGTATTACTTTGTAGTGAGGTTTAGAAACAAACAAAATCAACAACAATAAACAATGAGCATAGCAACTAAAACTGAATAAAGACTAATTATTTGCCTTTCAAATGAAATAAACCATTGAGGTCAAGAATGAGGTCCATACACTGCATTCCCTATGTGTCCAAGAGAGAAAAAGCAGGGCATGTGAATTTTCCTCCATTGTTTCCTCCATTCCTGCACCAAAATGTTTCAGTTGGTTTATTTTTACCTTTCCATTAAAATTTGGGAAATGTTCAAGAAATAATATTCTATGCAAGCGGGCTATAGTTTATTAGAGAGAAGGAACAGGATCCTAATCCTTTGAATTCAGTAAACATTTTATCCATTGAGTGCAAAGCTTTATTTAAAAAACAATAAAATAAACCAACAAAACAGAAACTATTTGTGTATATATACACACATGCTCTGTGGGGCAGAAATTGTACTTCATTTTGTGTTATGAAATACAGATTATGCTGCTGAAGTTAAGAAATACTAATTGCGTAAGTGATAGTGCTTTCTCCTAAAGGAACAAAGCTCAGGTCATCCCGCTTTCCTGCCCAACTACAGCACTCTGCACCTTCTTCTCTCCTTATTCTCCTGAATCGGTACAAAATTGCTTGTTGCCTTTTTTTTTTTTCCTTCCCAAAGTTGAATTTGTAAAATGTGGGTTTGTAAAACGTAATGTTATTCAGAAGCTTGACTTGTAGCATGAATGGAAGGAAAGAGGGCGTTCCTCTATCTGTGTTCTTCACTTCAAATGTTTTTGAGTTTATTGATTGTTAGTGTTTTCCTTAGGATTCCCATGACTTTTAATTTATATCTGTGCTGTGGCACTGTTTATGTAGGTGATACTTTTTACCAGTATTTTAATATATTGCTTATTTTTCCTACTTCAGTCTTTATTTAAGACTGGCGTCTTAACATCTTTCTGAAGTTTTGAAAAGTATTTTGTTTTCCATTGAAAATTGTCTTTTCATGTGAATTAATTATCATACTTTCCAGATTGGAAATTCTTTACTAAGATAAAAAGCTAAAGGTGCGAATGTGGAAACAGACTTTGTGCTGAAAGGTAGTGAGTGCTAAACACTTGTCTGAAGGATTATTGTGGTTTTTTTTCCAAAGTAAAAATAAATTTTAGAAGTTACGGTGACAGTGCATGCACCCTCAGAATAATCCGATGTGAAATTTTACATTGTGTCTGAGGGAGGAGGTTTTTTGTTTTGTTTTACTGGAGAACCCTACCTTAATTTGCAGAGACATGGACAAGTTTTATACACATTTTATTATTTGTTTAAAAAAAAAATAAATTAAAAGATTTGTGAGTTGTCTTGTCTATATAGTTAACAACCAGAATAAAAGCTAACTCCTCCTTCCCCCCACCCCAAAACCGACTGATTAAAAACATTATTCTCATTTTCTTTTCCAGTGGTCTAATAGTCCCTGAAGTGCGTGGAAATGAAACTGTTCCTGAAGTAGTTACTACATCTGGCTATGCATTGCTACACTTTTTTAGTGATGCTGCTTATAACCTAACTGGATTTAACATTTTTTACTCGTAAGTATTTTTAATAAGTAATTATTTTGTTAATTAGCCTTTCATTTCTTTCAAGAGAATGAGAAACCCAGAGAAAGTGTTTATTGATTTTATAAATAGTGTGAGTTATACTTTATGGTATGTTTCTAAAACCAAGGAGCTGGTTTTGTAATGAGTTGTCATTAAGGTACCAATTAAAAAAAAAAAAAAAAAAAAGGTAAAATATATCACTCTGGGTGAAGCCATGTGGGCATTCCAAGAGTATGTTTTTCCTGTGCCATATGGAACTAGAATGTATCCCTTCCAGTGTTTATCTAGCACATGTAGTTGTTATATGGAATAGGAGGGAGATTGTATCTGCTGTCATGTCAGTTCCCTTCTCTTGAACTAGGATCATCTATTGCTTGATTTTTTTTCTTGCTGAATACACTTTTAGGGCTTTTGACACCTTCACCGAAGACCTACTTCTATTTTTGTGCCAGCCACAAGGTTTTTATTCAATTTCTTCTTTGCTTCTTGAGTACTTTCCCCTCCTATTGTCCAGCTCAGTCAGCATTCTGCCTTCATAGTTCTTACCTGCACTGCCCGTCTTTTAGTTTCTCTGGTGGCAAAGTCAGATCTGCTATAACTATACATTGCTTTCCTCCAGTCTGCTTTCCTGTGTCAGCAGCTCTAAAAGCGCATCCAACGGACATGAGCCTTTTCCTTCTTATATGCACCAGCTGTTGATTGCAAGGTCTGTCTCGTTTGGGACATGCTTGTGACACATCCTGCCATATCTCTTTATGCTGGATAATTTAGTTCAAGAGGGGATTGCGTGGTCCTATTGGACCTGTTTCTTCATGTGATCGTTTTCCTTTGATTGAAGATATTCTTGTTCCTTTTTTNCCATAGGTTTACTCTTGGCAGAGGTTTTTGTTAAATTATCTGTGGAAAGGTTGTTTCTGCAATTGGCAGTGGTTTGCCACCTTTTACCAGGTAATAAATAGCTCTTCAGAGTATGAGAAACCTCTTTAAATATGTTGTATTGGAAATGGCAGTCTAGAAGACTGGGTATTTTTAATTTTTGTTAGCTGACATCAATAATATGCAATCACCTGGCAGACTTCTCTATTGTAATTAGATACATTTTTCAATTATCCCTGCAGCTTTTATTGCACTTTCTTTTGTTTGTCTTGGGAGCAAATGGCGGTATGACATGGCATTCTTAAGCAATGAGTGTATGTGCTCTGCATTCTTTTGGGACATGGTAATGTGGTGCATGCTACATATTATTACCTAATTTCTTGGAAGATTTAAAATAAGTGAAAAAAAACTGCCAGTTTTTAATTCCATTATATATTTGACTCATGAAATTTTATGTACTCTGTTCTTCTGTTTCTCCTATTGCAATGGATACTTAAAAATATATATATATTTAATGAGCCAACAGTAACTCGTTTTATGATAAAAGTACCACCCCCGATTGCTTTTTAAGGTTGCGTTAACTTTTTTTTCTGCCACTGATCTGTTGTACTCTGCTTCTGTTACCTTTTTTCTCCCTTGGTTTGATAATCTCAGAGCAATTTTTGACTTCATCTTTGAGTTCATCTTGATGAACCACTCATTTTCCTTTATTTTGGGCAAGACAGAAGCACAGCACGTGTGACTAAAAATGCCGTGCCAGTTGCAAACAACAACAGTTACTCCAGAAATCTGAGTAAGTTTTGTGTTCTTTGGAGTCAAGGCAAACTGCTTCCAACTCTGCTGATCCAGTTTTTATCACACCACTTGAATCTGTAACAAAAATGTTGGAGTGGGAATATGTCTGCTTTTAAACTGATATCTCTATTGCTGGAAAGACTTAGCTGTTCACCTTCCTGCAGAACACCCTCCCTGTGGAGTTAAGAGGGAGAGGTTCCTCATGGCTGTGGTATACAGCAGTTAATGCCATCAATGGTTTTAGTGCCATGTGTATTACTAGGCAACACCCCCAGGACATTTGCAGTTCAGACATAGAATTTTCTTTTTTGGTAGCGTAACAGAATCAGTCCTCTGAGCTATGAGTCTTTAGAAAATGAAAACATGTCTCCTGACTGTCCTACCACAACTACTCTTGGCCAAAGGCCAGCCTGGAACAATTCTTCACTACCTTTTTTGAGTTTTTTCTTCTTTGGTAAGAACAAGGAAGGCTATGAACAGTATCCAGCTCTCACATCTACAGGGAACAGTCTGTGCTATCATTGGGGGTTTGTAGTCACAGTTTATTCTGAGTTTCAACCCAATGCTTTGTTGTGAGTCATCAAAAAAGGTTTCAAATCCTTTCTGGACTTCATCAGGCACATATTGCCTGAGATTCTGTTCATGGAAACTCTTGGACCCGCGTACTTCAACATTCTCCATCCCTCCTCATCTCCAAGGAATTGCCTGCATTTCTGGAACCAGTTTGTGTAATTTTGCAGACCAGTTGCCTGTGATCTCAGTGTTTGGAAGGGCGTATCACGGAAATGCTAACTCTCGTAACAGTAACAGATTTCTTTCACCCTAATCTTTGCTCTTTTTGCATCTCTGGCTGTGGAGTTAAGGCGGCAAGGTTAAGGTGGCTCTAGTATTAAGGGTTCAAAGCATGAAATGCTACCTGTAAGTAGTTTCAGGGTATTAACCATCTTGTATTTTTCTTCACACGGTTTTTCCAATTTTATTCACCTCGGGTATTAGACAGACTGTTTTATAGTATGGACCAAAGCTACTCACCCTTTAACAGTGTGCCTGTGGTGGAGAGTTTAAGGGTTACTGCTCACAGTCACTTCCAGTGCAGATAGAGATAATAAGCATTTGAAGGGACTGGCTAGGCTGCTGATACTGGAACAAGGGGGAAAAAGAGATGGTGATCTGGCCAGGCAGGGCCTGTTCTTCTGCTCAATGGCAGTCCTTCTTGTTAAAGTACAAGGTGCTTGTGATCCTGACTGCATCACAGACTTTGTATGTAAGCAGAGTGTATTCACACACACCTTTTCAGCTCGCTTGTCTGTAAAATCATTATTAAACTTGTGTTTTACCAGTATGTAGAAATTTTTCAGGAAAAAAGTACTTTATCTACCAGATACTGTTGGAGTACCGTCGGATAAAACCACTGCTATCAACTCTTGGCTTGTCATTTCCCTTATTTTACATATTTTTTTTTTTCCAGAATCAATTCTTGTCCTAATAACTGCTCAGAACATGGGAAGTGTACAACCAGTGTGTCCGTACCGAGCCGGGTCTACTGTGAGTGTGACAAGTACTGGAAAGGAGAAGCCTGTGATATTCCATACTGTAAAGCCAACTGTGGCAGTCCGGATCACGGGTACTGTGATTTGACAGGCGAGAAGCTGTGTGTTTGCAATGACAGCTGGCAAGGTAAGGTTTTGTTATTTGGAATCAAGTTAATCTTAAAAAAAAGAACCGCTTTTAATGTGTCCTATCTAGTCTGCAAATTAGCATCTTTAAAGAATAAACATAAATGAAAAAATAATTTCTGGAGTAAATTTTCATGTGGACCTAGATTTTTTAGGTCATGTGGATACCAGCCTTTAATACCATGAAAGGCTCACAGCTTTGGTATTTTCTGTCTAGAGATACTGTGAAAATATCTGAACTTTCTTGTGGGGAGCATTCCTCTTTTTGGGTCATTAATTTGAAAAAATTATGGCAGTAATTATGCAAGAGTTGTGAGCATTTCTGAAGACTAAGTTCCTGCATAGCCTAATTTCCTATTCTATTAATTTTTTTTTAATATCTAGGTAGATTTGATTTCACCCTCCCACCCCCTTTCTTAATGTTGCATCGTCACATCATATTTTTAGTGCTTCATGAAGTAAGATTGCACTGCCTGGTTTTCAGTTGTGTATTATTTGCGTAGTCTTTCATTGAAAAAGGAAGGTTTTTCATTGTGACGATGGTACCAGAGTATGTTTATGTGGAGAAATGGATGTATTGCAAGCATGTTCTATAGTTTACTCCCAGTACCATTAATAATTGTTTCTTATTAAAAGTCAATTATTTAAGATCGTAAAAAGTTAATTCACTATAATTATGCTGGAGGTTTGTAAATTTTTTCTTTTTATCCTTTACTCCTATTAGAAGTTGCAATTAGATTAACTTGCTCTCCATTGAAATTGCCCTTCTTCTCTTAAAAGAAATTCTCGATTACTTAGCTGATATCACCTCTTCCCATTTCCTGGCTCTACTTTTGTTTCATTGCTGTTTCTTTTTGCATGTCAAAGGAAATGACTTTTTATTTCTTTTAGCTGTCACACCTATTAGACCAAAGACACTGTGAGATTTAATACATTTATCTTCTTAATAATTAATGAAGTTGTTCATTGAAAGGCAGTCAGTGCACCCACGGAAAGGAAGTGGGTTAGCAATATGGTCATTGAATGGAAACAGAGCAGACTCACTATTGAGTCCTCCAGAACCTTTGATGATTGTGGTGCATAAAAAAAGATCCTGAAAGCCTCATCTCTGTAAGGAAGTTGTGACTAGAACTGGCAGCAAGAATATCACCCATTTAGCTGGGCATTGATTCAATGCAATTTCAGATTGCTGTGTACAAAATGGGGGAAACCCTCAAATCTTTGGAATAGCTTTTTAGGCTGCGCCTTCATTTACAGTGCTATAATCTTCATTAGAAGTTTTAAGCACAAAAAGTTAAAATTCTAACTTTCACTGTTAGTACCTTCTTTTCTTCTGGCATTTCTATGCATAGAGTGATTAGGACTGTATAGGTATAATTTGCTTAACTGTTACTTGTGTTTTCACTAAAGCTATGTAGTTTTCAATTAATTTTTTTTCTAATTCTGTACCAGATGAGCTAGCTTGGATACATAATATTCCTTATTAAATATAAAATAATACCAAAATTTCCTTAAGCTCTCTGGGTGACTGCTGGCTTCTCTGTTCTATTAATATCTATATATTCTCTGTTTATAGTTTCTAAACTTGACAGCATCTTCTGTGTAAGTTATTTGTAATGCTGGAACCATAACCGTTTCTACTTATCTTACTACTTTCTGTCTCTCAAGTTCTTCTTGTGTTTGGTAATTCAAACCAACTGGCTAAAGCATGATCTTGATTTCTTTTTTTCTTTTTTTAAAAAGAATTTTACATTTTTTTCCACCCCTCATTTGGATTCTTTTTAATATGGTTAGCCCCTGTATGAAAAAACCCCCACTGGGGATGCATTGATTGAAATGACAATAAATAAAATCCATGGTTCAGAAAATAAAAAGTGTATTGAATAGTTTACAACACATGAGGTTTCTTTTTTTACAATGGTGACATCTTGCGGATGCTGTTGAAGCAGCATCTAAAGAATGTTTCACATTTAAAACAAGTAGCCTGAGAAAAGAGAACAGAGTCTTCTTTGGGATAAAGTAATTGTTTTCTGTAAAAGGTAGAGTCCTTTTGTTATTATATAAAATATATTTTGTGGAAGAAGGATATTGTATATATCTGCAGTGAGCTGCTAGTTCTACAAATATAGAATGATGCCATGACAATAAAAGCTTTTAGGAAAAGCTTTAGAAAGCAAATAATTTAATAATAAAAATATTTTTATTTTTAACAAAAGGTGCTCTTTTCTCATACTAGAGATGGTTGTCTCAGAAATACATACAGGAAGAAAATGTAATATTTCCTTGAAATCTGATTAATTTTAAATATTCAGGCAACAAAGAAGAGGACAGATTTTTTCCTGAAAAATACTTCCTTTTATGAGTACTAGACATATTACACATATTACAGAAAGAATTAAAAATGCGGCTACCTGTGAAATATGCAGTAGCCAAGCGATGTCTTGGAGAATTTTCCAGTTACAACTTTTTGTCTGATGTTAAACAGCATTTTTATAAAAGATCTTGATTATTACATAGAATTTTTTCTGATAAAATTTTCAGGTAAGATTCACTGTGTGGTAAATAAAAGAAGAGTTTTAAATTTTAAAGAGCTAGAAATCATCTGGCTCAAAGTACTAATTTGGAAAATTGTCTTAATATCCCTTAACGTAAAATGATCTAGGAACAAAGACTGCAGGCTGCATCAGCAAAAGAAAGGCTGTCTTAGAGAGCAGAGATTATTAACTTGCAAATCACTGTTGGTGATATTTTTCACATGAGGAATTCTGAGTGGAGAGCAAGTGACCCTTTCTCTGTGACGGGCATTTGAGAGGGAGTATTGGAGTATAGTGCCCAGTTTGGGCATCAGCACTTTAGGAAGGGATATAAATATCAGCAAGAACGCCAGTCACGCCACAAAATGGATCTGCTTACTGGGAAACACGCCTGTGATGGGGAGATGAAGGAGTTAGTGGTGACCAAGGTGTGGTGGGAGTCCTTGCTGAGAGCTCCTGTGCAGGCACAGCGTGCTTCCTCTCCCTGGCCCAGTGTGATGCGGGGATGCTCTGGTGCAGGTACCATTCACACGGGGTGCAGACAGGAAAAAGAGCTGAAGATTTTGTATTGAATTTAGGAGAAACTTTATTGGTACTTTGGTGATTGAACACGAGTACTGCAAACAGAAAGGGGGTCTAATAGGGAAGAATTACAGGATGCGCTCACATTAGTCTTCAGGAGGGTCAGTAGGGTGCCTTCGAAATCTGATCCTGCACGTGTACTGTGTTTTTGCTTGTGTTGTGAGCTGGTTTGAAAACACTGGAACTACATTCATTTTAGATGAAACTACACCAGAAGATGAGCTCTGCGGTTGCACGTAATGCACACCAGCCAAAAATGAGCATTCAGTCCTAGGGATCAGATCTGGTCCAAAGTTAAAACACCAATAAAAATTCTGGAGAGTGTATAGGCAGTTCTTTCTCCCTACAGATCTGCTCCTAGCAGATAGAGATGTAGCAGAAGACCAGATTCTGAAATTAAACTAATTAACTTTGAAATAAGTCCATTAGCAATTCAGACAATCTGAATTTTATAACATCTCTCTAGGGGAAAAATGAGACTTTATGTAAGGAGAAGAGTAAACAATGAAAGTATAGAAGGAGTGCTATGATTACTGTAGTGTAAAATTCAGTATTTTGCCTTGTTCATTACTATGTTACATTACTCCAACAGCATCTTGAGTATGGCCAGAACTACTCTGTTAGTGTGTGTCTATACTCAAATTATCCTGAAAGGACTAACTAGAGTTGATTCTGACTGCTTCAGTGGAAGGCTTTGAGGTCACATTCCTCTGTTTGGCCTCCCTTATTCCTCCAAGCTGAAGGTCAGCAAAGCTGTGGTTGTGTGGTGGTGGTTTATTGAAACCGATGAAAAGGTTGGAGATGGGAGCTCGGGCAGTGGCCATTGAAATGAAGCTCTGGAAGGAGCTTGTGCCAAACGCTCACGTCTGAAATCTGAGGCTTTGGCCTGTTGTGCCTGGATGTTCTTGAACAGAAAGCATACAAGTAAGTGTTTTTAGAGAAGAGGACCTGTGATGTAACACTTGCATTGGACAAACCTGGTTTTGGAAGCAAAAAATAAAATAAAATCAGAAGCAGATATCATAACTGTTCTGCCTGTGAAAATCCTCTCTTTGCCTAGATTTTACTTTGTAGATTTTCTCCTAGCCAAGTACCAATTCAGTCAGAAGAAACTGCAGTCTTATGGTCTGGGAGATATCCTGTTAAGTATATGTGCATTAATACTCCATAAGGAGACACACCCAAGGAAACCTTTCCTCCCTGGATTTTAAGTTAAAATCCAATTTCTGTACTCTGTATTTGCAGATTTCATTATGTGTATGATAGAAATGAGAGTAGTCTAAGGAAATTTTGCATATTTGGAATTAATAGGAAGGAATTGGCCCAAGATGAATAGATATTTAATATATACTGAAAACAGTCTTCAGTTTTATGTTCAGTCTGAAATTAAGAATTTTTCAAGCATCCTGGAATGAGTTTGTGCACTTTGTAAACAAAATATGGCTATCATAATTAGAAATCTAGTGTGTGAAAATTCTACATGAGAAAATTAAGTATCCTTATAGCAAAAGAAAGAACATCACAGTAAAATGAAGAGCCAACTTCAGTTTTAAATACCTTTGTGGTGTCCTCTGATGATTAGTAAAATCAGGTTTAGTAAATTTATTAGATTCATTTCAATAAATGGTTGGTTGCATTAAATTGGTTGATAATGCTCTGTAAGTGCAGTCAGGCTGAGATTTAGGAAGGGAGTTCCCTACTACTTGTGAGTCTTAATGAAAATGTAATTATTTTAAAATAAATCTATGACTTTCTAAATATTTATTTAAAATGCATGCACGTAAATGTGGCAAAGTAGAGCATGCAAGTGCTTGATTAAAGTAATGAACAAATCCAATACTGTGTCCTGAACACAAGATAGTGCTCATCTCACTGAGAAAGGAAGATGCTATATTTAGCTCATTATCTGTAATACCTTTCTTTAACAATAGGAGGAAATTGATTCAAGGGGCTCAAAGCTTGTTAGCTTGATTTCAGCAGTGCGTAAAGTTCTGGACCATAACTTGGGGAAAGAAATAATTAAACATATGGTGTAATTGAATAGTGAAACAGTTGTAATGTGGATTTATCAGTGTAGTTCATAGTAGAAAAATTTGTAAGAAAAGTGACAAGAAAATGCAATATATTTTATCTGAACCTCAGTGTTTGATGATAGGAAATTATTGAAACTGAAGTAGTCAGGGAGTACATAAAGGAACAGTAAGAGGAACGCAGCTTCTTAACTGTGAAAATTGAGCGGGTGGGCTGAACGAGGAACTTAGGATGGAAAGATACCACCGCTACTTAAAGACTGATCTTGTTACATAATTTTTATAATCTACTCATAAGACTGCTAATTAAATCTGGTAATATAAAGGTGGGAGTTACTTTAAACATGGAGGAGGACCAGAATATCCTGCAAAAAGGGTTAGAGTAATGCATGGGATGTAATTACTTCAGTACAAATTGTAAATTTGTGCATTAAGGAACTAGGAGTATTAAGAATTTGTATTGTAATCTTGGATTAAAGTGTGGAAGGTGACATGGGAGAAAACGTGCTTGTCTATCTCAATTAGAATATGAATAAATTCATATTCTTAATTTTATATACTGTACTATCTCTAGGGTGTAAAGTGTCAAGTGCACTAGTAGGATGATCAGTCACAGAATCTACAGTTAAATATGTGAAAGCATTAGTACTATATTTCAATTTTGTTAGTGCACTTTTACAAATATAAATTGAAATGGGCTCAGAGGGAGAACCATTAGGGTGGTCAGGGCTGTGGAAGATACTGACAGAGCACGGTTTGTTTAAACTGGTAAAATGAAGGCTGGGAAGGAATAGTGTTGCTGTTTATAAACATTTGTGGGGTGTATACATGGACCAGCTCTTTAAGTCCAGTGATACTGACACTGGTAGAAGGAAAATGGGGGTAAACTGGCCATCAAGGCATCTAGTTTGAAAATTGGAAACAGACTTTTGACTACTCGAGCTGTGAAGTTGTCTAGAAGTTGTTAGCATTGATATTAGAGCTGGCTTTAGCATGGAGACTCAAAAATCTCTAATCCAGTGGGTACTGTCAGCTACTGCTAATCCGAAAAGTCCCTGTTTATTTTAGAGAGTTTCGTTTCTTTTAGAGCAAAACATTTTTTTGTGTAATAAGATGACGAACCTACAGATGCAGAGTCTACCAAAGAGTATTCTTGTGCTCAGTCATGAAAGACTAGGAAGGCTTTCTGTGTGATGTGCTTCCTGCTGTGGGATCGGGCCTTATTCTTCTGTTCCGACCTAGCTGGGCTTGAGTTTGGGACCTGAAGCTGGGCTCGAGTTTGGGACCTGAAGTCAGCAGTTGAAGGGCTCCGTTGGGTGCTATGCACCAGTGTCAGGCAGCACAGCCCGTTTCCTCGCCTGTTCTGACTGACCCTGCAGATTCCCCAAGGCCGGATCACCCTGGGATGATCCTGGCTGAAGAAAGACATGGGACTAAACAGCAGTAGCCAGATGGCATTTCAAGAAGTGCGTCAGCTTGTGTGCCTTAGGATTTCTGCTTGTTTCATTCATGGAGGAGGCCGAGTCCCGGCAGAGCTTGCTGCGGTGCTGTGCTTTAGCTGGAGACCTGGCTGGGAACTCTCTGCCTACCATTAAGTCTCATTTGGAGCAAAAACTGTTTGCAATGGGGGGGAAGATAATTGCATTCCCTACGGATGTTGTGGAGCTGTGCACTGGCAGTGTAGATATACATAAACACACCTACTATTCGAACGCTGCTGAGCCATTCTTGAACAACATTTACCTTCTCATTTGCATAGCAACTTGGTATTTTTACGTAGTTACTAACTCATCGCTTCCCTGTAAGAAAGGCGACTTACTGCTTGGTAAAGCTTTCAATAGAACTTTTATTGAAAGTATATCCAGATATATTCTCTTTTCCCAAAAATATTTTTCATAATCTCAAATTCATTACCATATGAAGATTTTATTGGGTACTTGAGAATAATAAAATTGGGTTTGTATTTGTGGTGGTTGAAAACTTATGTTAAAGCAATAATTCTTAACTCAAATGATCAGATATCAAATATAGATTAAATAATAACAAATACTGTATTTAAATGCTTTGATTGGATTGTATGAAAAACAGGACTGTGACATTTATATTCAACACATCAATAATTTTGTTTTTTTCCTATGATCCCAAAGGAAAAGATTAGGGTTGAAGACAGTAGATGATGTTTTCTCATTAGGTGGAAATTGATCTTATGACTTGAACTACTGGAACAGATTGTTACTTTGGCAGTTCATGAAACTCCTCAATAAATAGAAATTAGATTCCTTCTCTCATGTTCTGTGGGTAAATCGCTTTTTTAAACCTATAGAATTTTTCCTACCTTTGAGGATAATGTAATTGACTTCCAATTCAGGTTTATAAAGTTGTTTGCTGTTTTTTAAAGCTTTTTCCCCTTCCCCTCCCCCTGCCCAGTGGATTGAGTGACACATTAGGAAGATAAGAAAGAAATCCAATTTTAAATAAATGGAGAAAAATCATATTTGCATAGAAAATAATAAAACATATTTTTCATTATCTTTTTTTTTTGCAGCTGCAGTGCTCTGTGCACAAAAGGCATGTATTTAGTGAATGTGATGTTTCTGAAGAGAAAATGCATTTATGCTGAAATAATGGTGATATTTCATGGTATATGTATTTAAGTAGGAAAATCTGTAAATGACATTTATAAGTCCTACATTTACCTTGCCTTTATAAGGCAATAGCCACATGAAAACATTTGCTCTTTAAATGATATTTCAGTAGAAGTCAGTAGTATTCTGTTGCTCTGGGTTCTTTCAAGTATATTGTCCGTTTTTGTACTGATTGATACATGCTGTGATAACTCCATGAGTGTTTTACACTTTCCCTGAAGAGCAGTCCTGGCCACGCAGACTTGTGTTGGCACAACCGTGCGTATGTGGGCGAGGTGAAACATAAGGGAGCACATCCAGATTAAAAACTAGCCCGGATTAAAATAAAAGCAAGTTTTAACCTGGCTGCGTTCCCTCATCTGGTTCATTTTGTAACGATGTGAAAACTGGTGCCAGCAATGATGTGAGGTGGGGAGTAAACTGTGAGGGGGGGCCAGGGGTTGCCTCCTCTGGTGGCAATGTCAATTGATGTCACTTCAATGCAGGTGTGTGTGTCATAAAACAGGGCACTAACCTCTTCTTTGATGAAACGAATGGAGGATCTGCTGCTTTCAAGCTCCCAGGTTGAGGTGTGTCTCCTTAGAATGTGTCCTTCCCCCGTGCCAGAACAAGACCTGGGCACGTGGTGTTTCTTCTCTCTATCTCAGTCTTTCTGGTCGTTCAGTGTAGACCAGCAATGAAGCGCTGAGGTTGTAAGGAACTTCTGTGACTTTGTCACTCACTCACCTGGTTAACAGTATTGTTAAGATTTTTTGCATTGTTAACTTTTTATAAAAAAAAAATTGATTTTCCTAATCTTAATGCATTCAATGTAATCTAAATGTAATTTGGATTTGCTGTAGGAGTTTTTGCAGCTCCCCGTCCCCAGAAATGGAAATCTCAAATCAATTGGGACGCGAGTAGTTTGTGTGTTCTATTCAGCATTTCCCACTAGGGGACACTGTTGACCACTGCATGGCTGTGCCGGGGCGGGAGCTGCGATAAAAAACAGAAACGTGTTTTCAGTTTCTGACTGGAGGCTCCGTTTGCATAATTTTAAGCTCTTCCCTGATCAAAGAATACTTAATCAATTGTTTATTTTTAAGCACTTTTAGATTCAAATGAAGTGTTTCCTCCAGTGATTTACCAAATCAGGATCTTGCTGGGGTTACAATTCTATTACAGTATCTATTATTAATGCTTAAGAAATAATATACTGAATTGTTCATACTCTTATTAGACCTCATTCAAATACCATTAATCTTTTCTGGGTATAAGGTATAATGAACAATGGGAATTGAGTGTCTCCATCATTTAACGAATGGAAGGTAATTTGGATACAAGTGGACATCATTCTTCTATAGAGTAGCAGGAAAAGTTGGCAACTAGTTAGATACAGATTAGATGCCTGTATATTAGATGTTGTGTATAATAATTTTAACAAGTTGCCCCAAAAATGATAATAGACATTGGAAAAATATAATCTTCCCCCCACCAAAGATTATGTTTTAAAATTTTGAACTTGATGTATATTACATATTTAGTTGATTTAGTAAACTTCAGCAGCTCTCTCATCTAAATGCTTGGCTGGTCTCTCCTTGACTCGGTGTAAACCTTTGCATCCAGAGCATTCTTTGTCAGGAGATCATCCTTTGCCAAGGAGATCTGACACTTTTTGCATGAAGAACTACCTCCTCTTATTTGTTTTGAACCTGGTTCCTTCAAGCTGCATTTGATAAATCTCCGCTCTTATATACAGAGAGACTGTAGACTCTTTATATGTACCTTCTCTGTCTCACTTATTTTATAGTGACACTTATCATTCATTTCCAAATGTTTTTTTTTTTTTCCAAGTTAAGCATTACCCAACTCAGAACATCCTTATTACCACCCTGTAAACCATCTCCAGCTCTAATCTATCTACTTTTTGAGTAGGGCATACAGTTTTCTAGGTGTTAGGCAAACTACTGATTTATACAGTGGGGTAACAGTGGTCTCGATTTGGATTTTTTTTGACCATTGCTGAGTGTTGATGTGATTTTTATTCTAGGATGAGACTTTGCTGCTGACTGGTGATGGTTAGTTAGGAGACCATCTTCTTTGTAGTCAATCTAAAACATAGCTTACTTAGTTTTAAATTTACTTATGTTGAATTTCATGTTTAAGTTTATTGCTTAGTGACATGGTCAGACAAGAGCTTGTTCTGTGGTTCTTCAAAGGCTGATCTGATTTGTCTGGTAGAAACGGAAGCATAGCAAGCCATTAGTTTTCCAGATCTTCCCTAGAACCTTTTTAAAAAGTTGATGTCAAGTGTGATGTGTCAGGTGTGGCGTTTGGGATGCAGGTTATGTTTGTGTGTGTTTGCTTTTTTGATGTGTTTTTTGTTTGTTTGTTTTTTTTAGCATGTTATCTGTGAGTTTCCAAAGAAGGTTATACCCTCTCTGACTTCAACAGCTTTGGTTCTTAGTGATGTCCAGTAGCTTGAGGGAATGATTTATCTCAGTTGGACAGGCTGTGAGGAACATAACATTGCTCATAGTATCAGCATCAAATTACAGAAATAATTTAATGTCATACAACATCTGTAGGCCATCACTGATGACAAAATTTTCAATTCCGTGATTGATAATGCTTAAAGTGGAAGACATTGATGTCCTAAAAATTCAGTGTTCTCCAACTAGAAATAAAGCCAGTCAATAATGTTGTGCAGTCACTGACAAGAGGCAAATAGTGCATATGCTGTCCTTTTTTTATTTTTTTTTTTTTTTTTTTAGCAACTTTCTGTATATATTCAGGTTTTAAATAACAGGATTTTAAAGTTCTTCTAACATCTTGAGCATAAACTAATGCTGAGGAGATCACATTTTGGTTATTACAGAACAAATGAAAAATGAAATATTTCTGCTGTTCATGATGTTAATAGTCCTATAACTTAAAAATGATACATTTTGCTGCCTTTTCCTTACTTAGTAAAAATTATTGGCTAAAATAAATTCCAAAATAATATATAGTTGTGGGTTTTGGTCGCTTTGGTAGCTTTGTAGAATGATCTATAGAATTTTATAGCATGTAAATATTTAAATCATTCTTTTTATACAGCACTTTACAGTGTATTTTGCTCTTGGAAGATGGTGCAGAATGGCATTGGCAAAAGGCAAATTTTGATTACTGAGATTTAATACAGTAAAATCTATTTTTATTTCTTAATTTACTGTAATGTTATTTGGTTTGATATAAGCATATTTTGCTTAGTTCAAATACAGTATAGTTTTTCTCCAGAGGTGACATGCAGTGTGTATTGTGCTATGGATTTTAGACCTAAACATCATCTAAAAATATGATGCATTAGGCTTTTCTTTCAATTTGTGAGTCATACAGTATGTTTTCCGAGAAGAATGCAGACACGGACCATTATTATTTGAGCTAGTCTAATGTTTTCAATTTGATTGACATCCGTTGTTGTCAATTTTTTTCATTGAGCATCTGTTAAACATAAAAGTGTATGCTGTATTTTATCAGAATGAGCAATGCTGACATCTGTAATTAAGCCTCCCCTGTTTCTGCTTTATTGGCTTTAACATTCCTGTCTAACAGATTGTACAAATTGCACATTTGTTTACAAAACAGGTCCAGATTGTTCTTTGAACGTCCCTTCCACGGAGTCTTACTGGATTCTGCCCAACGTAAAGCCATTCAGCCCTTCTGTGGGCCGGGCTTCCCATAAGGCAGTCCTACACGGGAAATTCATGTGGGTGATTGGCGGATACACTTTTAACTACAGTTCGTTCCAAATGGTGTTGAAGTAAGTGATTTCTCCTTTGTCGTATCCTTTCTGATTTTTCCTTTTAGGGAAAACAGGTTTTACCAGGGAGGTAGCCTCTATCCCGCAATTTAATGGAAAGGTTCATATGTTTTTAGATTCTTTATTAATGGCCTAGTTTTCTGCTTGTACTTTTCTTACGATTAAAAAGTGGAAAATATGGGTAACATCAAACTGTATGTGATACTAGTAAGTAATTTCTTCAGTTTTGTGAAAACTGTTGCTGTATTTTGCTGCAAAACATAGAAATACTCATAGGGATATAACAGTGAAAGAAATCCATGTCCTGACATTTTCAGAGAGTATTTCTAGAATGCTATTTGCATTATTGAAGCTAATTTATAATTGCAGGAGACTTGTATTTAGTGCATGCACTTAGCCTGTTGGTGCCGTGCTCGTAGGGTTAGGCAGGTCATCCCTATTTCACATCTTTATGACAGTTTGTATGTACGTATATATGTCCAACTATTGACAAAAAAAAAGTTGAAGCGGCTGTAAATATTGCCTAGCTGATTTGGATGGTGTCTTGTATATATGTAGAGGCCCTAAATGTGACAAATGTTAGGACATGTTGATTAGCATGTTTATTTCTCCTGGTTTTGTCTACATCTTGTTTTCTTCCATGTGTTTGCAGTAATCCAAAACAAATCCCATCATCTTTCGTGTTTTTCTTTTCTACCTCTGCTGTTTATTTTTTTTATTTCTCTTGCATCTTGTCGTGTATTATTGCATTAATGGATTAATCATTAATTAAAATTTAATGGAAATTAGAATCAACCATATAGCTGAGAGGATGCTCAACAATAAGTCTTTGAAGTAGGGCAAAAGATGGTGATGTAAGCAGTTTAGTGGGGTGGATTTTTATGTGGTTAGTGACAGTGAGCTTAGCAACCTAGTTTAATAACTTGCTTGTAAGTCTGGTGATTTTTATTACAGTCCCATTTTCTGAGATTGTTGATGGATCCTGAAAGAGCTGCTCTTGTTTTGCCTGATGAACATTTAGTGCACTATCACAAGTTAGTACACTGTTGTATCAGTTGAAAGTGGTCACGTTACTGCTGCTGATGTATTGCTACATCAGACAAACAATGACCGATCAAGTCTGCTGAACAGAAGTCAGTTTGAACATGCAACATTTCTTTGCAGGTAGAAAATGTTTACTTTTTCCTATTTCTCTTCCAGCTACAATTTGGAAAGCAGCATATGGAATGTAGTACCTGTATCCAAAGGGCCGCTCCAGAGATATGGACACACTCTTGCTTTATATCAGGTTTGGGCTCTTCAGCATCCTATTTAATGAATTTCTTTGTGTGTGCTGTTAGTCATCTTAAAATGATTCATCGTGAACATAAAGTTTTGAGGATAATTTAATTTCTAGTCCCAAAATGTTTTGTGTTAGTGTCTTCTTCAGTACTTAGATGTATTGCACAATTTTTGGAAAAAAGATTGCACAATGTATCTAAGTCACTTATTAGCTGACCATAAACCCTCAGAGCTAAACCTGTCAATAAAAGGGGGCTAATATAATTGGAATTGCAGTAATGGAAGGTGAGTTGGAAGCCAAGGGTGACCCCCGCGTGAGGAGTGCCCTCACTGACCAGGCGCCATCCCCAGGGGCTGAGCCAGGTGCTCTGGTGGCAGAGTCCTTTGGTAGCCCCAGACATGGCAAGCAATGACCCAGGTCCAGGGACTATTCGGGGAGTCCAATCAGGCACACAAGGAGACAGGGCCAAAGAGAGGACTGGAGAGGAGGCTACAAGGTATGCTTGAGGGGTTTAGTTTATTTAAAGTGTGAGGAATATTACCAAGCATCTCTTGGAAATTCAAGCTAACTGCGTCAACCAGACCTTTGATTCCTTCAGGAAAATCCAGTGATTTGCAAGATATAACTGCCCTTTTCAAAAGTCGTTAGACTTTTCCTCTGTCTTGTTTTAACCATGTGTTCACTGAATTCTATCCTTTCTGCCTGTTGCTTTTCAGTACTGAAACCCTTTTAAGGAGGGAGTTACACACTATAGACAGAAGTCAGCTGTTTTGTTCTTAAATTCCTTCAGAACTTATTCTGGAGACTTGTTGCTGATTGTTCTGTCAGTTTTGTAAATTTTTTTTTTTTTTCCTATAACCTCCTGTTATTAATTTCTGCAATGGATACATCTAGTATGAAGAACTCACAGGGGAAAATTAACTTCACTTTATTGCTATGGCTTTATCTTCTCAGAGTACTCCTTCAGACTGTCTGTTGGCACCACAAATTATCTAGTTGGCTGTATTTCTAATGCATTTGAAAAATGATGTATTAGTACTTTATATATAATTTTGCAGGCAGCTCATTAAACTGTTTCATTGCTTGACTTTATATGTCTCTGTGTTTTAATCTGCTGGCATCATTTTTTTTACCTTTATTTTGAAGTATACTTTTTGTTTTAACAGTCTTCGTTATCCTCCTGATAAGTTGAACTTTATTTATTTTGTTATTTTAATGGGAAATTTTGTGGTTGGTTTGTTTTTTTTAAATGGTAAGCATTCTTGTAAGCTGAAGACATGTCCTTAAAATGTATTTGTATCTTCATTAAAGATTTTATCCTTTTAGTTGTACCTTTTAGGTTCTTTTATGATCAGTCTTCCTTTTATATAATGTTCCTGTTGAAGTTGAATAGAATTGTAGGTGTGGGTGGATTTTTTGTTTTGTGTGTATTTCCCCCTGACGTCTGGTATCTATTGCTCATCCAGAGATGTTGAATGTTACATGGCATGGTTAATATTGTAGAAGTTTTTTTCAGTAGTAATATGAACTAGATTCTGTGTGTCCCCCAACATCAACTCAAAAATTGCTTTTCTTTTTGTCAGTTCCCTGATTCATTACTAATGTATTATCTGTTCTTTGAAAGGTCACATATTTCTGACTGGTATCTTTGGTTATTACAGTTCTTGTAGAATGTGGACCTTTTAGTTGGGAAACATTCAAGTAATGTATCATTTAGCGATTCAGAATAAAGGCTTAAAATATCATTTAACCTTTTTATTTGATGGTGATTTTTCTTGAGATAACACAGACTAAAAGGTAACCATTTTAGAGATACTTTTACCAGCAAATATTAAATATAATAGAGCTGTGTTAATTCAGAGATCTTTTTGGATCTCAGTGAGGAAATGCAACTCTTGCTAATGTTAATGAAAGCTACAAGCAAATGTGTATTGGAGAAGCTATTGCTGTTGTCAAAGGCATGTGTTAATAAGTAATTAGAATTCACTAATAATGAGCACAGCACCACTCATGTCAAATAATTAACTAATATGTTGCTTGTACTAGTGATTATGTCAAATGTCAAAAATTACATGGGCTAAAAGGAGCTGATCATGTAAGTTGAATAAATTTCAAGAGGAAGAAGTACATCCTTTTGCAGTAAGTTCTTAAATTAACTTGTTCACATAAACTTCTGGTATTTTTCCTTTTAGATGTTCAGTCTCTTAAAAAAAAAAAAAAAAGAATAATTTAGTGTCAAGAGTAGTAGAACATAATACCTAGAGATGGCAGCTTTGAGCTGTGTTTTGAGTGGTGTCTAGTCATTGTGTAGCGTTCCCTTTATAGCTGAGAGAAAAAAATATCCACAGAGAAGAAATTAGATTAAGTTTTTTGACTTGAGCTCCTGAGATTTCAAAGCCTAGTGCTAGGCTGGAGTGAGAGCACAGAGCTAGCATTGCCTGATTGTGGTGCAAGGTGAATTGAAGCTATATAATTGACTCTGTGGAGAATGAAATAAGTTACTGTGCCCATTTCCTTCAGAAAGCTTCTTTAGTTAAAATTGAAGTACTGTACTTCTTTATTCTGAAGAAAAAAGGATCAGAAGACTCCCACTGATGTATAGTTATTGCAGGTGACTAAGACTTTTTATGCATTTATAGAGGAGAGAGTATAAAAATGTTCTTGCTTTTAGACCAACTAAACTGTTGGATGGCATTACCTTCAGCGCCTCTTCAGATTGGTTATTGCAAAGATGCAACCTATCTCTCTTAACAATTGGTTTTCCTGTATGTCAAAGATTGTATATAGTTCCTGGCATCTTGATACTGAAAAATGTCAACATACTTTGAAATAATTCATATAAGAAATAGGTTTATGAAGAGACTGGAAGAAATGGCTTGTGAGATTTTTAAAGTACATATAGCTTTGCTAAACAGTGATTAGACAGGGAGTTAGACAGTAAATTGAAAAATGCTGGATCCCTGGAATAAAGTAGAGGGGGAGTTGCCTACGAGGTGTGTATGTGCTCACTGCTGGGAGTTTACTCAGTAGTGAGCCTGTGGTTGTATCACAGAATTTGACCTCATAATTAAACTGTTCCTATTGGTCCCCAGACAGTGGAAGGATGACTGGGCACTGAGATTTGGCAATAAGAATGAATCAAGCAGACAGGCTGACTTAGTAGTAATCGTAAAGATATTTTCCAGTATATGGAACATCTTATACATAGTCAAATATAATGTGACTCGTTTGAGTTTTATGAATGTTACTTCCAATTTTAAAGCTTTATTAAAAAAGGGTAACTGTTTTGTTTCCTCTTCCAAATTAATTGATGTTGAGTCTGTATATCTCTTCTGGTATAAATAGGCATGCAACATTTTTTCATTCTGTACCTGTCTTGATGCAGTCCTGAGTAATGTGCTCTAGGCAATCCTGCTTAGCAGGGGAGTTGGACTAGATGATCTCTAGAGGTCCCTTCCAACTCTGTCGAATCTGTGAATTTTGTCCACTGACTTTGGTCTGTGAGCCTTTCTTTCTCCATGTTCAGCTGATCATCACTAACTTCTAAAGTGTTTTTCAGCAGCACTAGGAGCTTCTTAATCTCAGAAATAGCCCTGAGCAAAGCTTAGTTAAATCTCTTTTTGTGGTTGATAAAGCAGTTGTCATGACCTTCTTGTCTTTTTCTCTGTGAATAGCCCTGTGTACAGGATCTGCTGTGTCATTTATACAGATTGCTCCTCAAAGAAGTGTTCTTTTATCTGAACTTTGAATCATTTAAGCAGAACTGTGAGGAGGACTTTCTTACTGTCAGCTGTCGGAGTAATTTTTTCAAAGTTCATGCAACTCTTTAGGTCACCTTTTTTTGTGTAGTGTCTTTTGTGTAGTGTCAGAAATATTTTTTTCAAATACTGTTATACAGCACATGCAACTCCCTAATTAGCTCCCTCTTTCTGCTGTAGGCTGTTATCTACATTTAAAAATAAATAAAGAAATTAATAGTCCACTATGTTAGTGATACTGATTTTCCTTTTGAGATCTATATGGGCAGTGTGATGAACGAGCCATATAGGATTATTTTAAGAAGAATATTTGTTCAAGCCATTCCATTGGATCAGTGCACAGCCTCCTTACAGATTTTGTGGGTCTTCACCAAGCTCTTTGAAATGTTGTTTTATCTCATAGAAAGGAATGGGTTCAGATGTGTATATCTAATCCTACTGCAAATTCCTGCTGAAGGATGTGAACTTGTTTTGTTCAAATACAACCAATCCAAACTAATCGGTAACACAGAGCATCGCTGTGTAGCAGTGGTTTATGTTCCAAATCAAATGTTTACCTGCCTCAACTGAAAAAATAGTTGAAAATCTTGCAGAAATTTCAGAGAGTTTGGTCAGTCATTTACTGACTAATCTCTCTGAGAAATAAGGAAGTTTTTCATGTGGTCCTGGACTCTGTTGTTTACCATCAACTGTAGGCATGTAGACAGCATTACACCCTCTCAAGCCTTTGTTTTTCTGGATTAAATAGATTGTCATTCTACTGACCACCTATATTTTACATGCCTGCCAGTTTGAGTTCATCTTTCTTGATGAACTTTCTTTCTTTATGGTGGTAATAGCTTGCAGTTTACATTTCTGTTTAGATCCCTTCATCTCCTTGTACAACAAGCCTGAAATTCCTGCATGGTCGATCCAAACTTCTTATATTTGGTAGTTTCTTTGTATTCTAGTCTTTTTTTCTGAGGCTCGGTGTTCCATGCCAAGCAAAACTTTGCCAAATGTGTTAAGCCTGCAGCTTCTCTCTTTTTTTTTTTTTTTTTTTCTTTAACCAGGTAAGATTGAATTTAGTGTAAACCCCAGAATATTACATTGATTGTACAAACACCATAGTCCTAGCAAAGACTAAGTATAATTCTCAAAACCAGAGGCAGATTTTTTTTCTACCCAGGATAAACTGTCCTTGAGCCAGTCTGTGAAGCCAACAAGCTGGAGTTTGTTCTATGACTTTGTATGCCTTGGTTTGCAACTCTACATGAAGTCTGAGATTCAGTAGGATTTGCTTTCAGTCAATATTTAAGTAAATCAATCATTACTCACCAAAACAGATGGCGTTGCTGTTTGAGGTGTGTGGTTCGTGAAGACTGGAAAGTCTGTTTCGCATCCCTTTAAAAGAGCTCAAAGTACTCCCCTATGGGAATTGATTTTAGCAGATGTGCCCAGGAGAATGCTATACGCACTTTCTGCCTTTTCTTTGGACTCTTATGACTATGAATTTTCTCAGGACTTCAGTTACTTTGCTCTCTTGTGCACGTGCTGAATGAAATCCCCATAGACTGAGTGTGTGGAAAATCACATTTTAGTTCTGTGAACTGTTCCTTAAGAAAACAATGTAATATTCTTTCTGTTTAGGTTCTTTTTTTAATAGAATGCTGCAGTCTGAAATTAGAAGAGCCATGTAATTAAAGTTTTTCTGCTTGAAGTAATCCGGTTGAGATTCATTTTGGTGTCATTTTCATGGCTGGGTTTATTTTTCAGAGAAATAGTCTCCTTATCATCATTGTTGGTTTAGTTTAAATATCATTGTCTGGGATTAGTGTCTGATGTCGAGCTGGTTAATGTAAGATTAAATGTGAAGATTTAAATCAGATTGTTCAGTTATGAAATACTAGGCAGCACAGAAGTATGCAGCTCAGATGTTATCTTTCTGTAATCCATTATTTGCTTTCTCTTCTCTCCGTTCCAATTTTTACAGGAAGACATCTACATGTATGGAGGCAAAATCGAAACAAATAATGGCAATGTTACTGACGAGCTGTGGATTTTCAACATACGCAGTCAAACATGGAGTACCAGAACTCCTGCAGTACTTGTACATGGCCAACAATATGCTGTGGAAGGTCACTCAGCACACATAGTAGAGCTGGACAGCAGAGATGTGGTTATGATTATAATTTTTGGATATTCTGCCATATATGGATACACAAGCATTGTACAAGAATACTACATCAGTAAGTCACTTTCAAATAATCACGTATTGATAATCAATATCATGTATTGATAAAAAAATCCCGATTTTTTTTTTTTTTTTTTTTTAATTGTAAAGTGAAGAACACTCCTGTTTTCAGAAAGAAAAATATTCGTCCCCAGGTGCAGGACCGTACACTTGCCCTTGTTGAACTTCATTAGATTTCTCTCCGCTCAACTTTCCAGCCTGTCCAAGTCTCACTGGATGGTGCACAGCCTTCTGCTGTGTCAGCCACTCCTGCCAGTTTTGTGTCATCAACAAACTTGCTGAGGGTATGCTCTGTCCCCTCATCCAGGTCGTTGATGAATATGTTGGACAAGGCCGGACCCAGTACTGACCCCTGGGGAACACTTACAGGCCTCCAACTGGACTCTGCACCACTGGTCATAACCCTCTGAGCTCTGCCATTCAGCCAGTTCTTAATCCACCTCACTGTCCACTCATCTAACCCACACTTCCTAAAGTTACCTATGAGGATGTCATGGGAGACAGTGTCAAAAGCCTTGCTGAAGTTCAGGTAGTCAACATCTACTGCTCTGCCTTCATCTATGCAGTCAGTCATGCCGTCATAGAAAGACATCAGATTGGTCAAAAATGATTTCCCCTTGGTGAATCCATGTTGACCGCTCCCAATAACCTTCTCTTCCACTACATGCTTAGTGGTGACATCCAGGATGTGCTGTTCCATCACCTTTCCTGGAACGGAGGTGAGGCTGACTGGCTGTAGTTTCCTGGGTCCTCCTTCTTGACCTTCTTGAAGACTGGTGTGACACTGGCCACTCCAGTCCTCAGGCATCTTTTCTGTTTTCCATGACCTTTTGAAGATGATGAAGAGCAGCTTTGTTCTCCCATAATGTAATAACCTAGTTCATCATTGCATATAGGGTTCTCTCTACAGTGTATACATGTTGCTACTAGAAGAAATAAGAGAAACGGAACACTAATTTTGGTAAATAACTGCTGTGTCTGTCTAGGATTCCTCTTGAGAACTGCAAGCTTTTGCTAGGGCTGATCTCAAATACTCAAATGAAATAAACCAAAAGGAAGTTTTTCTCTTATACGTGATGCATTTAAGATACTACTTCATTAGAATAAACACAAAAATCTACACCTTCTGGTACATTTTTAGGAATATTTATATATTCAAATAACTAATTCAAATTATAACCTTCTCTTACTTTGTTTTTGATTCCTTGCTTTCTATAGAATTGCTTTGAGTCCTGCAGTTATTTAAGCAATGACAAAATGCATAATAAAATTTTTCCAAATAATATTTAAAGGCATAATAATATTTTTTAATAGGTCCGTTAAACTTTTTTTGCATGTATGTTATATAAACACTGTTTAAACAGATTTATGGGTTGGGGAAATCACTTCAAAACTCAAAGGGTTCTTATGCTTTGTCTCTGATGGTAATGTTGAAATTTTATAACAATGTTGAAAAAGGTTAAAAGAGAATGGGAATAAGAGGAAGAGCACCATGATGTGCTTTATCCACACTGAAAAATTTGATTGAACTGCATAAAACTAGTATAAAACTCTGGTCTTAGAATGATGTTTCATAGCAATATTGTAAGATTTGTTCAGTATAAAGGACAGTTTATTGAAAAACATAATTACTGAAAGGTTTGGGTTTTATTAACCTACTAGAGATAATTTTTTTTTTCTTGAAGACAGAATATGTTCTAGTTTTCTGTGTGTGCATTCACTGTAATGTCTGTTGGAACTTTGAATTTGCTTCTTTGCATGCTGCTTGTTTAGTCTGGAGTAGAAGTACCAATATTATTCTCACCTGTTCCTGTGGTTAGTTTAATTATGAAGAGGGGTACATGATTCACTTTGTAGGGGAAAATTTTCTGTCTAGCAGATTTTATTGCTGTCCTTAAGGTTGAAATGTACAACTTGTTCCTATTTTAAATTTTTTTTTAATGTTAAGGCTATGTTTGTGGAGGATTCATAAAACAGACTATAACTAAGCATATATGAAGCAAGCAAACAAACTAAAAAAACCTCCAAATCTTTCATACCATGGCGATAAGCTTTGAGTAGGAGAAAGCACTTATTGTGGGTCTGGATTATTCTCAGACTTTTAAGTCTCCTTTCTGAGATAATAGTTTCATCACATACCAGTGAGAAATTTCGTTTGTTAGAGGAAAATATGCTTCACTTGCATCAAATATAAAGCAACCGTGTAACAACATGAGGTATTACTGTGGAAACCCATTGATTTCAGTGAGTTTACTTGTGATGAAGGATTATTGGTGCATGCAGTGCTTTGCAGAACGTGGTCTATATGCTGTAACGGAACCATTTCTGCCATGGATAATTCTCATGTTTCATTTTACCTCATTGCATCTCCCTCCTTCCCCTCCCCTTCAAGTTAAATGAATTTTGTGGCAAATTTTCCAGAATTCTGTGTCAGCTGTAGCATTTATCTATGGTTTTGCAGCTGTAGGATCATTTTTAACCACAAAATTCCAGATGGTGGTTTGAACTAAGAATTGCTAGGGTTTTTTTGACTTGAGCAGTTCCGAATCCAAACTGAAAAGACATAGGAACTGCTAGAAGTATTGCTGTCAACCCACCTGAATAGGAAAGGAATTTTTTTATTAAAAGGGCTTCTGACATTATGGAAAGAAAAATTAGAGTCCAATTTTGTCTTTCTGCTTGCTTTTAAAACATACATTGCCTTAACATTTCAAATTGTACCGCTTTATTCTTTCTAAATGTTATCAGCCATGGCTTTTAGTCCTAATGAAGGTTATTTTTCAAGCATTTACCAGATGCCTACTGAAAGAAAGAGGCATAGAAAGAAGGAACTTACCTTTTGGTTCATATGAATCCAGTCCTATTATTGAATTTTGAAGTTGATACATGGAGTTCTGGTGCTAAAGGCTTCTTTACTTGTGGTGACCCTGGTCTTGACCTGGGTCAAGAAAGCTCTAATGAAGTTTTAATTATTTGTGGATTCCTAGCTTTTCACATAGGCATGCAGTTCTTACTAAAACATGAATCAAACGTGTGCATGGTCTGAAAATTTCTCTGACGTCTGATGAATGAAGAAAGTAATTTCTTTTAAAGTCAAATAAATTCTGGAAAAGTCGGACATGGTTTGCAGGTAGATTTTCACCATGCAAAAGCACAGGAATTCATTTTTACTTCAAAGGAAGGGTGGTTGTTGCAGGAACAAAAGAGCTTCCTGTTGTCCTTTCTTGCTATATCTAAACTTATGACTTTTGAGGAACCAATAAATCCTGGAATGGGAATTATGAGAATGATTTTACTAACTTGAACCATAAAGCTTTTCTGGGTTACTCCCCAGGGAAATTTATTTCCCTTTAGGTTAGCAATACCTCATAAACCTTCTAAGAATCTCAATGTGAGTCTCAAGGTGAAAATAATAATGTTTTGTTTTAGCTGAGGTTTATAAAAGCTCCTTATATATTAAGAAACTTCTGAATCAGTCTTTTGTGATTTTATTTTATTTTTTTTAGAAGACAAAGAATTGTCTGGATTAGCAGCATATCACTGATTTTTAGACTGAACTTTTTATGACTTTAGAAGTAGGTTATAGTTTGCTTCTGATTAATTTTTTTTTTTCTTTGAAATAGTATTAAAAGAAATGGCTATGATGTAACATGTGTTTCTTCTTTTTTTATAAGCTAGCATAAGCTTCATGGTTGCTGGAAAAATGTTAAAGTTTATCACTGCAATGAAGTGAAGATGGCACACTGAGGTGCTTCTTGGACATGTTCTTTTTACCTAATCTGTTTGAAGGTTGTATTGTGGTAAGGACAGATCAGGCCAATGTATCTCCCTTTCCTTGGACTTCTTTTTGTGGCTTATTAGTGCATATTAAAAAAACCCCTCTTTTCAAACATCTTTTTAGAAACAACTTTATCTCAAAATGCTATTTTAATGAATCTATTTTGAATGATAAAATGATCATTGCTAAAATTTTCAGTTTTTCTTGCTTAGGCCATCCTAATCACTTTCATACATAGAAATGAACTGAAGAAAACCCTAAGGTTTTATCTCTTATTTCACTTGCTTTGCATTCTTTGATGATGGAATGGTGTTACATCTTTGGATGTGATTAACTTCCTGTGGGCAAAAGGCTGGAATGTATCACCTTTGCCATCAAAATCAGCACTTTTAAAATGTATTTATTTAAATACATTTTATAATTCCTTTCAAAAATATATGAGGATTAATCTTAAAGTTTGGGTTTTGTTCACAGTGTCATTGGAAAATTGGTTAAAATTTTAGTGACTTGACATCTTTTAATTCATAGCCAACCTTTATCAATGGCCTGTTTATCTTCACTTGTTTTCATGGTGATACATTGCTGATGTAAGCAGCTTGTCTCCCTTACTAGAATTCCCTTTGATTTATATTTATAGGTATCAATCCTCCCTCTTGCAAGACTAATTAAAGCAACCTCGTCTGTTCCACAAACATACTAATAGTTCATCTCTCTACCTTTTGCAAAAGGAGTTCATGTCTCCTGAAGGTGGATGATTAGAAAAGCCTTTGGGATATTCTAGGTGAGATTTCACCAGTGCCTGGCTAACTAACCTTAATCCTACTTCATTGGGAGCAACTCACTTGGTATGTAGTAAAATGACGCTTATACAGTATCCATGAGAAAGTCATTACTGACTCATAGACTTTCTATGGTCAAGCAGTGCTCCTTCTTGTTCTTCTCAGTCATTATCGACTGATGAGCTTCTGTTTTATAAGTTCATGTTGCTAATCCCAGTGCACAGTATCTTTAAGTTACCATTGAATTTTGATCCTTTTTTTTCTCATGGTCAAGATCATCCAGTTCATTCTGCAGCTTTTTCTGCTGCTTCTGTAACTGACAGTGTCTAAATTTATGCAATTATTACACCTTCAATTCATGACAGTGACATAAAATGCACCCATTCTGATCCTTAAGAAGTCTCCCAAGTAATCCCAGCATCTCTCAACATTGTCCAATGCTGCTTTTTGTTCAGTGCCCAAATCCCATTCCATTATAATGCTTCATTTACTGATCTGTTGTGACATTATAGTAAGGACATTACTGAAGTCCAAATACTGAGAACACCTACTCTGCCTTCTGAAGATTGTTGTTTTTTAGGTAGATGTGATAGAAATGGTTCGGTACATTCACATTGTCCAGTGAAAAAGTTTCCTATTATTTCAACATTTCTTTATCCTTTTTTAAAAAACCCACCCATTTGTTCTAAACGTTTGCATATTACTGAGGTGAAATTAAGGTCTGTGATTGTACAGATCTTGTGTCTTCTGATTGCTGTTCTTTGGTAAATATATAACCAGCTTTGTTTAAAATGCTTGCTGCTGGGCCTGCAATTTCACTTGTTGTTTCTGTCAGAATTTTGGAATGGGGTCACACTCCTAGCTTCAGTGCGTTAAATTAATGAGTTTAGCTTCTATCTCAGCTGTAACTTCTTTTTCTGTGTTTTTGTGGATGCCTTTTTTCTTTTTTTTTTTTTTCCTTTCACTTCATCAGTCTCCTGGAAATGGTCGAGGTAAAGCTGGACATGAAGTGTGTGATTTTGTTTGACAAAAGGTGACCAGAATATTGTAGCCAGCTGTTTAGTATCTGACAGATTTAATTATCTGAAGTTATCATAGTGACTTGCCCAAGCATTTCAAGAGAAACTTTGTCGTAGAATTCTCTGGAAGATTGCCCAAATGTTGTTGAAAAATCTCAAGTTAGAAATGAAAAGTAGAAGCCCCTACTATTGGAATTACTTCCTTTTGTGGTTTCTTTTTTTTTTTTTTTGAAAATTAATCTGACCTTATTTTTACACTGTCTATTATACTTAGGAATTGAAATAAAAAAAAATCCTATTTCCGTATTTCTGGTTTGTTTATTCATAGAGCTCTTTTTATATTTGGCTTTTTAAGCTGTTGGGGATGCAGTTTGGCGTTACTGATTTGGTCAATCGAGTACTTAATCTGATCTAATGATAGAAAGAGTGGGATCTCTTTGAGTAGGAGAAGTTATGTAAATATCTTCAATAAAAACTGGATTTCTGTTAAAAAAGGATAGGTGAAGATCCATATCATTGAATTGTTTAAACAAAAAGGGAGATCATATGCATAGTAATGTCTTTAAATTCAGACAGAAGTATATTTTTGTCTGAATGATGCAATATTCAAGATGCTGAAGTGTGAAAGAAGTCAAAACTGCATATATACATTTCAGTTTTCAAAATTGAGGCAGCTCAACTAAATTTTAGAATGTGAAATAGGAGGAGAAACTGTAATAGTGTTTTTGACTTTTGTTTCACAAAGATGTCACTGGACCTCTTTTCTCAAATTTAGGTAGTTATCTGTAGCACACGGATTTTGTTACACAAGAAGGAACAGCTATTTGTATTTCTGCACAAGTCACGTAAAGCGATGCAATATGCGATTGTACCGTGAGGGTGTTCTAAATGCTACAGAAACTGGTCAGATTTTAACGCAAAATATTCTATTATGCATATGATCAACACCATTATGTAAATTTATGTGGAGAACAGTCATTTTTCGCTGAAAAGTATATATGCACATCTTTAGGACTGATCACTATTTAAATGAAAAAATGAGGAGGGTGTCTGTGATGGAAAGGTGTATCTGCAAGTTGACTCCTCACCAACCCTCTTACATAAATTGTATCAAGTAAATCTACTTGTTAACAAGGTAATATGTATGTAAAATTCAGTATTATTGATACAAATTTGATGTTTGTGTTCAGAGTTGCAGTTCTTAATAGCTTGATAAAATCCAACATAGAGATTGGAATAAAATGCTAGCTAAATTACAGTACATATAAATAATGTAAATATATTGTGTCAGATACAAATAGTACATTACATGAATATCAGCAATCATATAAACAAAAAATCAGCATAAATCTTCAGTTTAATCTGTACTTTTATTACTTGCTATAAGCACTGCTTACTGAAAAAAAATGTAACTTGCTTATGGAGGAAGTGCCTGGAAACCATTTAATGAAAGTAGAATAGTAACAGTAATAACTGAAAGTCATGAGTCTTTTCACTTGAAGAGAAGAATCTGGAGGAAAAAGAGGTAAACTACCTACATAATATCAGATAAAAATTGAAATGGAACTGAAACTCATTTTCAGATGAAGCAAGGAGCATAGTGTTGTGTGCTATCCTGGGATAAATAACTTTATGATGGCAGCCAATTTAGGTTAAGAACGAGGAGACTGCTCCATTTTGGTGGTCCTTGTCCACACTTTCTATTCTTCTGACATAATCTTCAAGAGGCTATTAGTGAATTATTTCTTCCACTTCACATCCAGAGAACTGGCTGCATCGGCTCTTTTGAATAGGCTGCCTTCCACAGGAAATACTTCCCTCCTGGCTTGCTTTTTTTCTGGCTTATGTCATCAGGTGGGAAGATGGAGGGGAAAAAATGGAAATTTCAGGGCCACAGGCAACAAGAAGTCACTTAACCCCTCAGCCTTTTTCACTGCTATCGTAAAATAGTTTCCAATTGTGTTTTCTTCTCCAGCCATAACAGCTATTGTGAATGGTTTTATTTGGTGTCTCTTTGCAGTTATTAATGATGTGATGTGAAATGTGGATTTAAGTGCCAATTTAATGAACTGCTACCAAATTATCCTTTTGTGAGTTTTCAGCGAGTGAGTAGGTATACTTGCAGTTAAATAACAAAGTAAAAGTAGCTGGAAACTGATTTTTAACTCAATATATTTACAGTCTACTAGCAAAGTGTCTGTCTTTGTCCATGTGTACTTTGAGCTACCTCAAGTTACGTGTTTCTCCCAACTCACAGCAGTTGAGTTGCTGCCAGGTGTCTCCAGGCAGTTGCCCCATGATTAAGCACAGGTGTTCCTCCTGCAGCTGAAGGAGCTGGAGGTACTGAATTCTCATCAGCCATCTCTGGCGGGACAGAGTTAAGGTTCAGAGAGGATTAATTGTAACTCTTAATTTCATATTTTCCAAAAGATTTGGGCTTTTTTTTTTTTTGGTTTGTGTGTGTGCTGAACTCAGACACTGGAGAGTGTGAGATGCTGCCTGGCACCTGTAACAACGATGCATTTGTGATTTAATCAAACATAGCAGGTAATAGTCTATTAACATTATCCAGTTGAAGATATTTTGATACATTGATATAAAATTACTTCTTAAAATGAGTCACTGGTTATTGCTGTATTTAGAATTATAGTGAAAATGTTTTTGTGTACTTACAGTTCCTAGTATTCTGTGTTAGCAAATAGTAAGCCTTAAACCTATGTCCTTTGTACATCTGTTCTAGGGTCTAATTCTTGGCTTGTACCAGAAACAAAAGGAGCAATTGTGCAGGGTGGATATGGCCATACTAGTGTTTACGATGAACTGACAAAATCTGTTTATGTCCATGGAGGATACAAAGCGTTACCTGGCAATAAGTATGGATTGGTGGATGATCTTTACAGATATGAAGTTAAT
The DNA here is from genome assembly GCA_003697955.1 of Calidris pygmaea. Classification (NCBI taxonomy): domain Eukaryota; kingdom Metazoa; phylum Chordata; class Aves; order Charadriiformes; family Scolopacidae; genus Calidris; species Calidris pygmaea. Next base: position 1,137,585 of record QJSC01020922.1, read on the forward strand.
ACTCGGACATGGTAAGTAGAATTTATAATGTAGGAAAATAAGGTATTCGTTACTGAAAAAGAATGCATAAACATAGAGTAAGGTTCTAGTTAAGTTGTGTAAGTGCCTCCAGGTCCTTTGCATGTTGCAGTGCATTCTCCGCAACAAAATGGAAGAACAGTGGTGAGAGATTACACTTCAGCCAGTGGATTAATGGAGCTACACATTGAAGGAATGGCAGGGAGGAAGCTTTGCACATGTTCTACAAATTAAGAAAAGGTTCTCCTATCCAGACATACTGCTGTGCAGAAATAGTAAATGTGTACTGTTTCCACATGGTATGAATATACTGCTGATGCACATTCAAGTGCCTGTTATATAAATAAGTAGAGAAATCTGAGAGCTGTGGGAGGTTATTTTTCACAAAACTATAGAAATAAAAGAGTAAAAATTCCTGGTATTGTACAGGGATTCTTAGTTATTAATGTTCTTGGTGGTTCTATTTTTTCCAGTTTCTTGTCCCTCAAGTTTGCTGTAACTTATGAATCCTACTTATATGTTAGATATAGAAAGTGACCTTACATTTTTTTTCTTACCTTAGAGGTGATTTGAGATCAAGAACTATTTCTCGGAACATTTTATTCTTGCAGTTTAATATTTGTGTTGAGCATTAATGGCTTAACTTTGAGCACACAAGACTTGCTCTCAGATGTTGAAAACATGGTTTGATTTCACTAAGGCTCTTGATTTTGAATGCCACTATCTCATGGCACTTGGAAACATTATTACAAGAATTTTCTGTCCCTTTTAATGTATTTTTCAATTGCTGGAATTTTAATGCTCTCTTATACTCTATTTTTGGAAGAGTGATATTGTATCCTTTGATGGTCTGTTCAACAGTATGTTAATAATTATTGAAATATTTTTATTCATTATTCATATGAAAACTAATAACTATTTCTATATATACTAATGTGGCATTCTCTGCAGCTTGTAGAGAACTCTTATTCATTTCATGAGTTACATTACACTGGAAGTCAATTGTCCTGGGAGACTGAAAACTGGCTGAGAGGATGGGATAATGACACTTAGGTAGTAATAAAATGTTTGTTTACTGTATCTGTGACTGCATCTTATAATCAGTATTCAAAGCATTCTGTGAGGCCACTGAGCCTGAACGTGCCACTGGCTCGGTGGGGTATGAGGAAGAGGTGGAACCATGATGGCTTTCTCATGCCATCGTGTACGTGGGTTTCTTTCACCCTCACATTTGGTGTCCTCACTGTCTCTGCTTTTCTCTTGTGCTCACTCAATCTCTCTGTTTCTGTCTGATCTGGCAGAGGTTCATTTGCTTCACTAAGTCTTGGCATAAAAGGTGATTACTTGTTTTATTCAGTGGCATGTGGGTTTTCATTTTTTCATATCAATTAGGTATAGCTTTATGTTTCTTGGAATGTAAGGGGACGATACCTTAATTCCTAGCGTGAACATTATTTTTAATACATGATGGAGAATTGCAGCATGTGTAATACTTGTTTTGCATTACTTGCACACTGCTGCAGTTGGCAGTTGGGGGGCAATGTGGTGCTGGGCTTAGATAATGGCCTGAAACATTGGAAGCACCTGCTGGCTCCTGGGGATTTCTGTTACCATCACAATATCATGCTGCTGCATCACTTGGCATTGGTATAGTTAACATGGGCTAATGTTTGCAGATACACGTATATGTGCCTAAATGATGAATTCAGTGTAAAGTGTGCCGAGGCTCTCGCATAATTTTCGTGGGGCTGATATGTGTTGGAGAGTTCTGAAGATTGCTCTCATCAGTGACGCTAATGAATAGTGAAAATCACGGCCAAATTAACAAACCTCGTCTGCATTAAACTTCCACCACTTCTGAATCTTAGGGAAAAGTTACTGTTGTCAGGACGGATGAAACTCGGCACACAATATGCAAAAATTAGGGGAAAAGAAAAATAACCTGTAAAATATGGGGCCAGGGCTGGGGCAATGCAGTGGGCTGGCAAGTAGAGAAGTGACTAGCCTAAAGGAAAACTGCTATAGCCTCTGTGGAGAGGAGAGAGTCCTTAGTTTTGGCAGAAGAGTGTACTGCTCTTTAGGCCCTTAGTGATCAAGACAGCTATTTGTAGACAGTTGCAAGGGAGGATAATCAAGACAGAGCCTAGTGTATAGTAATTAGTGTAAGTTTGGAGATAGGAGCTGTAGAAAACTGGTGAAGCAAAAGACAGAATAAAATCTGTAGTCTGAATGGATAAGGACAACATGATAGATACTTTATTCTGTATCAACCTAATTCCTGGTTAGAAAAACACACGTGGTGCTCTATTTTCAGTCTATTAAGCAACAATACACAAGCAAAAAATGGAAGTCACTTAACAGAACAACAACAACGACAAAGGGTTAAAAGCAGAAGCATGTTGGTGGGTATGCTGGTGGCTTGAAGGTATTATTGCATTTTTCAGCAATTAAAAATAATTTAATTTCATCTAGTCTTTGGTATTTCCTTTGTTTGTTATTTTCTAGGGATAGGGGGGAATCTGTTTAAATGACAATATGAGAATTTAGATTTAATGCCTTCCTCTCAACGTGTTTAAACAAACGGTTCAGACAAGTGGTCTGTGTGGTGGGTGGGGAACTGGCTGCACCTGAGGGTGGTGGTAAATAGCTCCTTTTCAAACTGGCAGCCTGGGACAGGTGGGGTACCCCAGGGATCAATATTGGGGCAAATGCTGTTTAATATCTTCATAAATGATCTGGATGGTGGGATTAAGTGTACCCTGATGAAGTTTGCTGATGATGTCAAACTGAGTGGGGAAGTGGATGCTTTGGAAGGGAGAGCCACCCTACTAGAAGACCTGGATAGGATGGAAGAGTGGATTAACAAGAACCTTATGAAGGTCTTGCACCTGGGAAAATATAATCCAGGAGTGCTACACAGGCTGGGGTCTATGCGGCTGGGGAGCAGCTCTGTGGAAAGGGACCTGGGGGTCCTGGTGGACAACGAGCTCAATATGAGTGAGCAGTGTGCTGCAGCAGCAAAGAAAGCCAGCAGGATGCCTGGTTGCATCAACAAGGGCATCACCAGCGGAGACAAAGAAGTCATTATCACACTCTACTCAGCGCTTGTCTGGCCACACCTGGAATACGCTGTTCAGTTTTAGTCCCCGCTAGGCAAGGAAGTTGTGGACAAGCTGGAGAAGGTCCAGAGAAGGGCCACAAAGATGATCAAAGGACTGGGAAGCCTGCCACAGAAGGAAAGGCTGAAAGAACTGGGTTTGTTCAGCCTTGAGAGAAGGTAGCCTAGGGGAGCCTTTATCACCGTGTTCCAGTATTTAAAGTGTGGCTACCAAGAAGATGGAGACTCCCTTTTTGACAAGGAGTCACATGGAAAAGACAAGGGGTAATGGGTACAAGTTACTCCAGGGAAGATTTCAGTTGGATGCAGGAGGAAAATTTTTCACAATGAGAAAACCAGCTGCTGGAATAATTTCCCCAGGGAAGTGGTGGGTTCCCAAACATTGGACACTTTTAAAATTCAGCTGGGCCACCTTGTTTAGACTATGCTTTTGCCAAGAAAGGTTGGACCAGATGATCCCTGAGATCCCTTCTAACCTGGTATCCTATAATTCTGTGATTGATCTCTTATCACTTTAAAAATATCTCGAGTTTATTCATTGATTTGCATCATTATGTCAAAACAATGAGATGTGCTTTAAACCTTCTCCCTGAAATCCTATGATGATGCAAAAATATTGAACAAATGTTACAAGTGTGATTCAAGAGAGAGTATTACTCAATCAGAAGGAAAGATTGTCAAGTCAGTATGCTCGGGAGAGGAAACTAAACAGTGTAATTCTAGGTATGAGCAGGTTTTAGTAACACAAGTGAGAGTCTAAACTTGAAAACTGTTAGATTACTGAGACAAGTAAAAGTTTATTAGGGGAATGCAAATAATATTTTATACTGGTGATCTAAGCAGCTCTTCGGAAGCATGTTCTACAGCTGGTCTGCTTAACTAATTTGAGGTGGCAAAACCCAGAAATGGTTACTCTCTCCCTTGGTAAGATTTATTTGCTGTGATTGAATCAAGTTTGTGTTGTGTACTCTCTAGTAGCTCCACACCTGCCACTTTAAAACTGTAGTATTGATAGCTCTTGGCTACTGTTGGGTCCACGTTATTGCTCTGGCACAAAGCAGACTGCACAGACACAGGCTGGAATGAATGAAGAGAGATCAGAGACTGTGTGTGGACTAGGTTTTTTTTTTTTTTTTTGGTACTGAAATTCTGTATGTTTGAGTCTGCCAGCCTGAATGTATTTGAAGCAGTGCGAGTGCGTTTCATCACAACTAGAATTGCTTCTACCTTTTTTTTTCCCAGGTCTGAGTGTTCAATGAATTAAAATAATAATATTCAATTTTTAGAATGGGCTAAAGATTTGTAAAGAATTCTTTATTGCATTTCTTCAGCAAAAAAACCTAAAATGGTTCAGAATATATAAGAATGGGAATTAATAATATAAATGGGGTTTCATTCAGTTTTCAGTAAAATGTACTATATCATTATTCACTTCTGAAGAATGTAATTATGATGTAACTTACTTCCGATACATTGTTTGACAAACTGGATTTTTAACATAATAACCAACGTGATGTTTTAAATGAATGCTAAATACACTTGTTGTAACATGAGAAAATTCAGAATTTTAACAATCAGAATACATTTAATCGTATTTACTAACAGCTTTAGTGTTTTCCTTGTACTTTGTATTGTTTTCAGCTGTAAATATTCTTGATGTGTATATATAGTTTCTCAATTGTTAGTATGTATTAATTTATTCTTATGTTTTGCAGGACTATTTTGAAGGAGAGTGGTTTTGCAAGGTACCTTCATTCAGCTGTCTTAATCAATGGAGCTATGCTCATTTTTGGTGGCAACACTCACAATGATACTTCCCTGAGTAATGGTGCAAAGTGCTTTTCTGCTGACTTTCTCGCATATGATATAGGTATGTATTCCACTGTATTTTTCTCATTTGAGTTTTAAATATCACTGTGTTGCTCTCTCACGGCCAGATAATGTGACCCTTTGAAGTCTTGATCCCAAAACCATCAAGATATTTATAAATTATGTTGTAAAATTAAAAGCAGGCATTTGTTCCATAATAGTCTTGTTTTTTGTTTGTGGGACAAAGCATAGTAACTAAAATGATCCATCTTAAAAAATGTGCCTAATACTATCTTATAATATGAATAGCTGATATGTTGTGAAATGAACTACAAGACTTGCTGCATTTTGGTGTTATGGAAGTGTGTTGAACAGAGACCCTCGTGGTTATTATCTTCAAGTGTTGATTGATTTTTTTCATACTGAATATCTACATAATACTAATAAAAAATTATGCTGGAATTTAAAAAAAAAAAACAAAAACAAAAACCAAAAGCAAAAAGAAAACCCACAAAAAAACCCAAACCAAACTGAAACCAAACATTTCCTGACAAGTAAAACTTGAGAGATTCCTAAAATGGTTTGGAATCAGTGGCAGTTTGGAAAATTATATTAGCTCAGTGCTAATATCAAGGCACCACGATGGGTCTGAATTGAAACCTGGGGAGTGGAGAAGACAGGGTAGGCAGCAGGCTGAAAGGCGAGGTGGGGTAGTCAGGTGGTGAGGCTCAGGAAACTGGGAAAGGTGGAGCTGCCAGAAGCTGAAGAGCAATTTGGAAACACGGGGAAGTGCACACCCCAAGAAACAGAGTGTAGAAAAACAGCCTCTCGGGAGACTGGTTGTGGTAGATGGCTGGTTGTAGCTGGATAGACCCAGGTTGGGGCTGATAGCTGAGAAGCACAGATTTTGCTGGATATCTTCCTCTGACAAGTTGCTCTCTGCCTCTCCTGCCTCTTTCTATGCATTTCAGATTAGAGTATTAATTAAAAGATTTCTGCCTTTGAGACTTAAATACATTACTTGGTCTGATAACTGCCTCAGTCTATCTCTGTTTCACCCACAGTTTAGCATGAATGGTCTTGCTGAGTGGGAGGAAAATTCTGGGGGATACTCCCCCATAGAAACTCATGGGATAACTACGTTAAATGAATCAGGGCAATAACAGACTATGGAATACATTTTCATTGTTATGTTAAGGATAAGCTGTGTTTCCATGGACTAAAGTGCAATTAAAATGGCTAAGCTGTTTGTGCTTAGTTTTGTGGGACAGAAAGTCTTAGGAGGATGGTGCTAGAAAAAAAAGTTTACTTCTGAAGCACTAAAGCCTGGTAGTATGCAGCACAAATGTCAGAATACAGAATTAGTTCCCAGTTGCCTGAGTTTAAAAGTAGAAGTGAATAGTAACAATAGCAGCCTACAAAACTTTGCTGACAACTAGTTGGGAGGAGGCTGGACTGTCATTCAGGCAGAATGAGATGATTGGAAATGACAGTCAACATGAGATAATGTTTTATGGAACAAGGTACAAGTCATACACTTATGAAATGATAAGAATTTTCTCCTACAAACTGAAGGCACATTGCTGGAAATGACAGTGGCTTGTGTGTCCAAGTCAGGACTAGCAAGTGGCTCTGGAAGTGGCATCTGCAGTCCTAATGAAAAGAAGAAAGAAGCATCGATGCCATTCTCAGGGCCCTGGGTATTTTTGTACAAATTTTGGCAACATACATTTAAGAAAAACAAACTCAAACGGGGCTCTGCGTGATAAGTGGTATTGAGGCCGACTGAAGCATGAGGAGCCTTTCGGAGATACTGAAAGGATGTGGTGTATTTAATTTCACAAGAGAGTGGCTGAGAGCAGAAAAGATTGTTGTGTATAAATACATGATAAGAATACACTTTGGAGGAAAGCTGTTTCAGGTAAAAGACAGTCTCAAAGCAAGACGAGATGGCTGTGAGCTTTCAGTCTGTAGAATGATTCCAAACGTTAGAGCTGTGCAATTATGGAAAAGCCTCCCTATAGGATAGTGGAGGCTGTAAATCTAAGGGAATTTAATGAGTCCATAATGTGTTTCCTGTCTTGTTTGCTGCCACTATTGTTCTTACCATAAATAGCTTTTCCCTTCCCTAATGTTCATGTCCATATTTTATGGAAAGGCTGCAAATATAAACACACAGGTCACATGTGGGTGAAAAAGCAGAGCCCCTTGTCCTGGGAACTAAAGATTGGGAAATGTGTCCGAGCAGTCTGGGAAATGGACTCGTGGATGATCCTGCTGAGAAGAGCTTGTGGGTAGAGCCTGGGTTTGTTTCTGGCAAGCATTTATCATCTGAATACAGCGGTAGAAGAGGGTGAGAGACATGATCCTTTTTATAGGACTAGTTGATGGCTCTTTATGGCTTTGTGTATCAATATCAACCATTCTGCATTTGCTCTCATAAGGAAATAATTGGTAAATTAAGTACATAGAACATGTATGGGCTATTTCCTGCCAGTTTCACTGAGTGTGCGAACAAAGCCTTTGCACAACAGTTGAATTTTTCTTTTTTTTTATTATATCCTTGTATTACATATTCTGTTGCTTCTTGTAGGCATCTGATGGTGAGCTATTGATTTTGTTCTCACTTCAGTTTACATCTGGTTTTAATTTTTAATGAAACAGAGCTCCCTCCTCATTTTAGAGGATAACGTTACTTACAGGTCTACATTTATTTGTAGAGCGTGAACTTGAGAAATACTAGTATGAATCCCGGGATCTAAATAAATGAGACTGACTTCCACACGCCCAGAGTTTTTATTCTACTTCATGAAAATGTTGTGTGCTGATTTTGCAGTTTGGTTGTTGTTTGTGTTTTTTTTGGTTTTGTTTTTTTTTTTTTATTGAGGTGGAACAATATTTTGTTTTTTCCAGTTCATTACAATATGGTATTCATATCTTGCGATTCATGTTCTCCATGTGTTATCAAACTGATGAAGCACAAAAGAAATGGATGTAGTAATTGCTCTTTAAAAAAAAATTAATTTAAATCTATGAAGATTGATTTGATTCAGACTTAATCTTCTGAATTATTCATTTCACCAAATTAAAAACACAATCTCACAGCACACATTAGATAAAGAGGTACTTTTTCAGAAAACAGTAAATACTTATTTTGCTAGGAAGTAATTATGGAATGGGTATATTTCAGAATTTTATTTACTCTATATCATGAGTTTATGAACAATGCTTTGTAGAAAAAAAAAAAAAGATGCTATCAGTATCACATTTCCTAGATACCTTGCAAGTGATGGAGTGTTATGCTCTGTCTTGTAAAAAATGGGTGCTGTCTGAAAACCAGCTGAATCCTGGAGATAGAGCCTATGCTATTTATGTTCAAGTTGGACTACAGAGTACTTTTGATTATATCTCTTATTGTATGTGACATAGTCTTATGGATAGATTGATTCAGCTTTTTATTATCCATGAAAATGCTTACTGTTTTTCGTACTAATGTAAAATAACTATTTGGGAGGATTCATCTCAGTTACGTTTAGCTGTCTAAAAGGTGGGGTTTTAATACAATCTGGTAATCCAGGCTCTTCCTCTAGTCAATGGAGAGAGATACATGTCTCCAGAGAGCTATTAATTTTGCCAAGCTTAGGACAGAGTTGATTTTTTTTTTTTTCTTTTCTGGAATCAGTCATTGCTCTCTAGACTGAATTTATTCTATATGCATAGGTTTTGGACAATTAAATCAGTTAAATGTAATTGTCATGAACCAAGAGCTCAATCCAGTCATTTTAAATGCTTACTGCGTCTAAGTGTATTTGTTAAAGCTGTAGACTCAGATCTGGAGAGGTTATAAAAACTATTTGATGCCCTAATTTGAATAATTTAATATTGTTTGGTGTATTTACTTAAAAATCAGTAAACATATGATGAGAAGTCTGCTGCATAAAATGAGCTTTATGGCCTTTGGTATGCTTTTGTCCTCCTCTGATATTTTACCACCAGACTTTCTACTGAGTTGCTCTGGCAGCTCCTTAAAAGACCCATAAATGGTTATCCTTGTAGAGGTGAGGTGTTTTCTGACCGTGCTGTTACTGCTCAAATTATGCTGGAAGAGAAACCTTGGCATTGGGGACGGGGCTGCTGCTGGGCTCAGTCTGGGAGGCTGTGGTTGACCTGCAGTTTTCGAATGGATGTTGGTTATGGCTTTTCTTTATCTCCTGTTCACTGGAGTGCCATAGTTACTGCTCAGTACATAAAAAGAGGCTGAAGGGCCTCAACTGGTGAGATCCGGCCTATTATGGATGTAATGTTAGTGTTCAACAGAGGATGTTTATTCTTCTATTGCAGTATTTTGAAAGATGTAGCAGTTCTCATTTACAAATGTTATGTGCATTGAATGCATGTAACAAAAATATGTATTCACTGATTGTGAAAATCTGTGCTCTGTGTGCTCTTTGGAAATCAGGGAGTTACATACGCAAAGAACAGTTTGTTTGTAGTCATCATACGTAGTAATGACAGTTAATACAAACTGGGATGTGTGTGTCTGATAATCTGGCTGCATACTTGTAATTAATTAATAGGAATTTCTCTTTCAAAATAAGATATTCTCTTGCTCTTCAGTCTTTGCTGTGTAATTGAGAAACTATCTGTTAGGACCTGTAGGCTGAGCTCTCCCAATTCCTCAGCACTAATTTGTAATATATAAAAATTGCATACCTTTGGGAGACTGAGACGTAGTAGCAAGAAAGTAGATAATCACCATTGACTTTAAATTCTACAAAGTGCTTATATCCCACAGAGATTAGTTTAAATAAATGTGTATTAGGACTAGAGAGGAAGCATGACACGTGTCAGTATTGACGTTTTGCTTATGCTTTCTTCTTGGTACAAAGTTTGCCAGTAGTTTTTTTTCCTTTGTCTTCAGGAACAAAATCACATGAGTCCATTGCTGTTGGCCTCAAGATCACCACTATGTTTTCTAGCTACATAGTGGTAGAGTGGTTCAACCTGGCTAGTGTGCTGGGGATTTTTTTCCTGAATACTTGATTGATATAATTATATGCAGAATAGAGTATACTTCAGGGAGAAACCACGGTGATCTGTCTACTATATGTAGTTCTACTCTGGCTCCAAACAAAGTTTTATTGTTTTGCAGAAGTTATTCTAGTGAGTACACATCTCAGTAACTGGGCTGAACTCTGTGAAAGGGCAAGAGTAGTGAAATAAATAACATTCCATGAAAAGCTGTTCTTAATTTTTTAAACATTTATAAACAGAATGAAATGACTTCACGTAGACATCTCATTCTTTGGCCATGACTAAGGATTATTTGGTACAAGTTAGGAAAATTTGAGGATATGCTTTATATGTATATTTACGTGAATTTGAGCAAAAACTAGTGTGCTTGAATCAGCTATCCAGTGGGCTTCAGTGTCATTCACTGAACATGAGCTAAAAACTATTATGGATTCTTCTTGTTCCTGTTGGTATTACAACAACCATGGAAAGCCCTCCCAGAGAATCAAGCTCTGTGGTATTGTCCCCAAAAATACCAGAAGTTGCACTGTGAATACTCGGTCACATTCCATCTTCTGGAACAAGATTATCTCTAGTAACCAGATATGGAGCAAGAGTCCTACTGCACTCTCCTGGAAGCTTGGGAAGGAAAGAGGGGTGGAGCATTACAGCTTTGTGTCTTTACTTTTATGAGTGTTTAGATGCAAAATTTACAGATAAAAATAGATTAATTGGATACACAGAATCAGAATTTAAAACAGGGATTCAAACTCCTGAGACTAATATTAAAATAATAAAAAAAAAAGGAAAAAAAGCTGTTTCTAATTTTCTAAGACCAGGGGTATTTATTTTAGTTCCTAGCCAAATAGTAATGTTAGTAAATATATTTCTGTATGCCTCAGGCGATTCCTGTAGTTTCAGTGTATGAAGGGTTCCGTCTCTGTCCTTTTGTTTCACGTATGCCAATCGCTAACGCATCCGGATATCCTAGAAATGTAGAGAGGATGACTGACAGGGAACCTCTATAAAAGCCTAGAACTGAAATCATTAGAACATGGCAGCTGCTTCCATGCCCTGTCCTAGTGGTAGTTGTTTTTCAGCATTGTCTGTGTCCATGGGAGAAGTGCAATAACCCATACATTTGAGATGATAATATACTCTGCAATAGTTTTTTTTTTTTTATAGGTCTTGTTACTGTCTGGATTTCAACTTATTATTTTGGATTAAGTAATATGTAAATTCAATTGCTTATGAAAGATGATATTGCATGGGAAATATTAAGTTTCTTCTAGGGTATTCAAATGAAGCTTAAAACCTATTTCCTGTTTCGGGAAGTTTTACAAGATTATCTCCTGAGATTAACTTTAGTTTCACTTGTAATCAAACATATTGCTTGTATTTCGCAATAAAACAAATTGTTTATTCATAGATTTTAAAATAAGTTGTTTCAACTCTAGTCTTTGTCATCAACAAAATTAGTAAGTTTAAATGACTGTAAGGATTATTTTTTTTTTTTTTTTCACCACCCTGATGCAAATCTGTCTATTTTTACAATTCTTCCTCCTTCTGGAGTTACAAATGGATTATCAATGTGCTATCACAAAGAAAAGGTAAAGCAGTGGCTGTGATAGATCAAGTTTTATCCATCTCTGAGCACTTAAGTCGTTAATGTAGTTCTGGTGCAGTCTATAATAGCAATTACATCCATATCACTGTACTATTACAAGAGCAAAACCATAATAATATAATGCACTAATTGCTCCATTTAATAGTGAAGCTCAAAGTTGTATTTTTTTAATATTGCTTAGGGAGTCACTCTTATGTATATAGATTCTGCTATAGACATTAGATCTATAGTTTAAATTCAGTTTGTGCCTATTCAAACATATTTGCCTTTATGTATTCTGAGAGTAAGGAGATTTTTATTATCTGAATAAAGAAAAATATTTATGCAGTGTGGAATGAATTGGAAAATAAGTTTCTGTTTCATACTGAACTTTCATGGTGTTTTAGCTGTTTATGATGTTTAGTTGTCCAGAGTCACCAAAGAAATCTCAAGAGAACCAGACAGAAGTATAATGTATTTTCATACTTTGTGAAACAACATTTCTTTTTTTACCAGAGTAAAACTATCTGAGTAGTTATTGGAAATACGTTAAGAGAACATACAAACATAACCTGACAGTGAGTTGCACATAGCATGTAAGGCTGCACTGCGGCGGTTACAGAGAGTGTGGTTGAGCAGAATCAATGCATTGACATTTCAAATCTACTTAAATTCCTTAAAATTGAGACATGATTTGATAATGTAAACATTAAGTAGGCAGTTTCATATACCTTTTCTTAGAGCATGGCTCCAAATATAGTAAGAGGTTGTCACTATACTGTCCTGCTAGTGCAGAAATGCAAATGTGATGCTGGAAGTCTTGAATGCTGGTCACCTCTTAAGGACTGTCCCAACAACTTTTGCTCCCTATTTCTAACAATATTAATTTGATTTTTTTTCTCTGTTCAGTGGAACAGCATTAGCTTGGAGTCATGAGAAGTTACCTAGCTTGAACAGTTAGGGCACTTTCCTCAGGATGAAAGCTGTAGATTTCAGTCCCATTGGGTAGGAAATGAACCTCTTTCTCCTATATCTTGGATCATTACTCTAACTACTATTAAACTACATAAAATAAGTCCTTTTCCTTTTATCATATTTTGGAAGTATGAATTCTTTCCACTCTTTAAAGGGAACAGTGGTAGTATCACTTTGAGAGGGTTCCACCTGCAAGTTCTTAGTGAGCACGGTGTTCGGTCTTCTGCTCAGTCTTGAGTGCAGTCTTGGGCATTACAGGGTGAGGGAGAAAAATGAAGATGAGGTGTAAATAACCTTCTTTTCTGTTCAATGCTTACAGTCTTTCATCTGAGTTTCTATAGTGTTTTCTGCAAAGAGACTATTTTGGTTTCTTGATGTTCCCATATATTCTTTACAAAATTTCACAGATTTGGCAGTGAGCTGTCAAGATTTTCAGGGTCATGCTCATAGTCTTTTTCATTGTTGAAAGTAATTGAGATGTCAGTAATACATTTAATAAATCACATGAAGAAAGGGAATAGTAATCACCTTTGAAACACCTTATAGATGTGCAGTTCTCTTAGAAGTTCGTAAATCAAAATTTGAACTGGAGATAGTTGGATGCTCAACTTGTGTAATTTTTGAAACTACTTTATGAACTTAATTCAGACAAGAGTTTAATGAAGCTGTGTTAACTTGCTTCTCCTCCAGATCTACCCTAATGTTTATGTAATACATTGTTCAAAATCAGGTGTGAATGATAAGTACAAACTTTATACTGCTCTCCACTCCCAAACGTGGTTTTAATGTTTTGTTCAACTCTATGAAGAGCAAAAGTCACTTGTAAAAAGACTTGCAGGACTGGCAGCTCCGATGCTGGTTTTCTGCTGGTTTTCCTCCAGTCACATTTGGCTAAATCTGATCTTTGTTAAATATTTGAAAGCAAATCTATATTCGAGTATTTTACTGATGTGACAATGTTGATTAGAAATGTGAATTTTCTATAAAATCATACTGGGAAACATTCTAGTCATGTGTGAGTACATTAGATGTAGTTATAGTAGAGGGTGTCTAGGCCAGTCCTGTTGGAGCGTGGACCCTGGAGGGCAGTTCCCAGTGCAAAGTTCAGCGGGGGTATTTCTCTGCCAGCATAAGCTCGATCACCTCTAATTTGCTGCATTTCTAAGGCTTGTTTCATCACTTAAGAAATTTGTGTGGCTGGCGAATTCACTCTGAGCCACTTCTGTGTCATCTGGTAACCATTTAATCTACACTAGGGAGGAATATGAACCTTTTTCTTATGATGATATCATGCGGTACAACTTATTCCTGAAGTAGAAACCTTACTAATAGGAAGAGAAGCCCCTGTATTCATCCTTGTACTTTTCAGCGACTAAAAATTCTGCTAATCAGTTTGGAATGAATAGTATCACTCCTTCATCTGCTTAGTGACTGTTTCTATTAAAAGCAGGATATGCTTCTCTACACTATATATTATACATGGATACATACAGGGACAATGGTGAATACAAGCAATATCATATCTTCCTATCTGTATAATGCCTCAAGACTGCATTATATTTTACAGAAGAAAGTATTTCATTCTTTACTCCGTAGAGTTTACCATCCTTACTAAACTTAATACAACAAATAGAATGCACGGAAGGCTGCGATGTTGATGAGCAATGTTAAAATTCATACCGTGTTTGCTTTTGCTCACTTTCTTCTTGGAAATGTACAGTGAGTCTGGAAATTTGGATACTTTGAACTGTAGTATCCAGAACTGTAGTATCCAAACTTCTTCATTAGAAGTTTGAAGATAATGAATTCTATTTGGTTCTTTACCAAAACCAGTTGTTTAATTATCCGTATTTTGTTGTAACTAGTCTCTACAGAGAAATTCAGATCAGGAATTTAAAGCTGAGCAAAAGTATTATTCTTGCATAGTGCTCGGTTCAGTGTTCAGTACTCATTGAGAAGGCTGAGAGGAGATAAGAGGGAAGGCTATTTGTAACGTGCTTCCCTCCCCCTCTTTTTGTTGTTCTCTATTGAAAAGACCTGCCAGTTTGACAAATACCATCAGCAAGAAAGGAATTATATCTCCAGCCCTCAAGGGTTTCTTATCTCAAACCTAGCCTTTTTTATGGTTTTATGGTTTTCCCTCAGCATTAAATCCCACTTTTTCTTACATAAATTTCGAAACCACTATATATTTGTATACATGTTTGTAAAAATACAAAAAATGTGCAACACTTTCCAAGATCAGATGGAAATTTACTGTGGCTTTTAAAAATTGTTTCCTTTGCCATCAAAGGCATATGAGCTCAAACATGCTTTTTCTGTTAATGTGCGATGACTTACAACAGCAAGAGCTTGATTTTGAAATATAACAGCAAGATTTTGCTGGTTGTTTGCTGGTTGGTTGTACTATTAAAATGTTTTCTTTTTATAGCTTTTAATATAGAAATATTTTCTTGAAATAGAAATTGAATTCTTATTTGTTGATGACTTATTTCCAATAAATAATACTGGTCTTGGTATGAATTTTTTCCATAATTCAGAGACTGTGGAGGCATCAAATGCCAGTGTTACGTGGGGATATGGAGAATACGTAACTTGTATATTTAATACTAGTCCTGCCTTCATCTGAAACTTGTCATCATAAGTAGTTAATTGGTGCCCTAGTACTGTGACCTCTTCTGTTAAAACTGTTTCAGGAACAACATCTGTCTGTTATGTACTACTTTCACGGTTCTATTTAAGTAGAGAAAAAACAGAAGAACAATTGTGAAAGATGAAGCATACTAATAATACCATAATTTTATGATAATATAATGTTAACAGTGATAATGACAGAAGGTGGAAGTTGAGAAAGAGATAAGATTTTGGGGTTGCTTGATCTTATAAGACAGTGGATTAAACTTACTATACCTTCATTTTCTTCAAACTACTGAATTAATTCCAAGTCCACCATCTGATGTTGAAATTATTGTTGTTTGGACCATCTGTGTTACTCTAGTAATAATGTGCTTTTAGTTTCTGTTTCCAATTTCTAAAAAGATGTAATTGATTTATCTTTCACAGCCACAGTCTCGCTCTGACTCGCTTTATGGGCTTGGGCTGTGATGCTGTGGAAGCCCAAGTCAATCCAGCGATGTATTACTGTGGTTTTGCCTGCGGCCGTGCTGTCCTGCCCCCTCTCCTGTGCCAAATCCACCTTTGTGTGAGCTGTTTCAGTGTGGTTTGCGAGCAGGACACTAACTGGACAAAGTAAAGTGCTGCTGTGAATAATTTTCTGCATTACAAGTGTCAGAAGAGCAGCACTCGCAGAGATGAACTGTTCTGACAGTGGGAAGGAGAGCAGGACCAGCGCAGCCAGCAGTTAGAGTGACTTAGGCTCTGTGTGACACCAGTCTGGAGGACAATTTGTCCCTCTTGCATTTCTTAACATCCGTTTTTGTTGTTTTAATCTGGGGCGGGAAGAAGGCTGTTTTGGATTTCTTTTTGGATTTTATTTTTTTAAATTTAAGCAGACTTCCTTGAAATACGTGGTCTCATGGTGGTATTCCTTTATTTCTAATCATATCTATAACTTGCATAAATTATTCCACAATTTAAAATGAAGTAAGCATACCTTTTTTTAGATGTGGCTGTTGTTGGAATCTTACAGGTAAATGAATTCAGCAATATGACTTAAAACCAAGCTGCATAATAATTGTATATAGAGCCTGGAAATAGGGTTCAGATGTGCTGCTCACAGTCTTGCTATGCCAGCGACTCCCTGTTGGTCTCTATAGGATGGTTCTTCTTCCTTGTGGTAATAACACAAGGTAATTGTGGTAATGTGGTATTGACTGTGCAGCTTCTACAGGCATGTACTCTTATTTACTTCTGTATATTATGGAGAGTATGCTGGGCAAATAGGTAATTTTTATTGTGTCTTAATGTCCACATTGATAGCTTTGCAACTTGTTTAAAAGAAAAGGTGTCATCTTGTTATTCTGGCTTCAAACCAGAAGGCAAAATGCAAGTAAGTTTTCATTGAGAATATCCGGAAGGACAATATAATTATCAAAGACCTAAACACATACACACACACATATATATATAAGTAAATAAAGCCACAGTTTTCCTTGGATTAAATTGGAGAGGTCTCTCTCCTTTTAACTTTGGATTTAATCCTTATCTTTGTGTATAGCAGATATATATATATATATTTTTTTTTTTTTTTTTTTAAAATGAGAAAACTGCAACCCTCTGTCTGATATGACAGTTTTCCTGGAAGTTTACCCTACCTATCTCCAAAACCTGTTATGATGACAAATTCCAGAAATGCTTTGCCTGCTCTGCAGAAAAGCACTTTCTTTGCTCTGTTTTAAAGGGATTTTCTAGAAGCTTCAATCTCTATTGTAGTGCTCCCTATTTCTACTACTGTGGGGTATAAATATCTGAAGGCAGTAAATTTCAAGTAGGAAATAATGAAGAAAGGACTAATTGTTCCAAAGAAGTATAATGAAACCACACCAAAGCCACATTTGTAAATGCCCCTACAGCAGTGCTAACAGAAATACACTTGAATGGTTAATTTGAACCGAAGATACTGAAAACAAAAGTCAGCTCAAATATTTTGTGAAAGAAAAAAAACTAGTAGCATACTTTAATCAGGATACCAAAAGTAAGATGATAATGAGATGGGTTTTACAGCTGAAGGAGCAGTAGTTTATCTTAAAGCACTTACGGAAAAAAAAAAAGTTTACTGTCGTGGATGTTCAGTGAAATACGAATTGAAATCCTTTGGCTAATTTGAGAATGTGTAATGTTAGGGCAATATTAATGATCACTCGATGGCGGTGTTTGTAACTGGTTGTTGAGATGGGCTGTGAAGGCAGAGAACTGTGCAATAAAGGGACACTTCTGTGATTGTCCTCTGGCCTTGAGAAATGCTGTGATAGATGAGTGTTGCTGACAGGTTCTTGGAGCACCTACTCAACAAATGCATCTGAAAGGAGGGCCTGTTGACTTATTGTTGAGCAATGCAAATACGGCTTCTCAGAACTAGTGAGTGCAGTGTGCTCAAACCCTGCAATTTCTAGAAGAGTAGAGGAATCTGTATGCATAATAATCCTTTCTCTGTAGAATCCATGTGTTGCATTTAAAAGGGAGATCTACCTAAAAATCCAAAGCCTACTTAAATAGAAATGAAAAGAAGGATCAAAAATTACAAAGTGAGATTAATGAAGTGTGTTTAAAGACTGTGTGTATATCACTGATCTGTGATATACGTTGATAAAGGCATATCATTGCAAATGAAGACTCAGAAGGCCTCTATGAAGTCCAAATAAATAACCCATTTAAACAGCAGAATAAAATAGATGATTAGGAGTAGAAGAAAGCAGTTTAGTTTTCACCAAGTGACAACAGGAAAAACAGTCTGTCAAATCCTGCTGATTTTGCAGAACAATTAAACACCCCCCTAGAAACTAATATTAAGAATGGTTTTAAATATGTCTGTCAGATGTCGTTTCAAGAGTTTGTGATACCAGTAGGTGATGAAAGCATGTTAAGAACATTTGAAGGTCGTGAGATATAGGTGGTCTGTTTTTACCATGGAGACAGAGGGGTTACCTGCACTGATTCCTCAGGGAAAGGAGGGTGAACAGGCAATAAAGTTAGTTCATACTTAAAATCCAAGAGTGTCTGATAAAATCCATTTTTGCATATATTTTGCTGCAAACTGTTGGAATTATTTTATATATGTTTTCCCTATGCTTTTGTTTTGTTTTTCAGCTTGTGATGAATGGAAGATTTTACCAAAACCTAATCTGCATCGAGATGTCAACAGATTTGGTCACACTGCTGTTGTCAGTAATGGGTAAATGAAGTGCATTTTCAATTTTCCTGACTGTTTTTTCTCAGCATAAAAAATATGGCAGAAATTCCATTTGCTGAATGCAAAAAATTTTCTGAATGCAAAAAATATGGCAGAAATTCACATACTTATGTGAAGTATGGTTCGATAACATACAACTGATGCAATTCATTAACATGAAAAGTAGTGCTCATGAGGAACTTGTCTTAGATAATCAATACAGCTAATCAGCAATTTGACATGCTGTGGAACCTGATCAATGACATTTTATATGAACGGTCTAATGTACTGGGGTGTTTCCTCAGTATGTATACTGAGGAAATTTGGTATATATAATTTGGATAATTTGAAATTCAGTACCAACTATCAACCTCACTTAGATGTAATGGGAGAAATCTTCTACCTTATTCATCACCCTAATAAACTCGGTGTTTAACTATATGAGGGCAACTTACAGATCCTCTACATGCGAATGTTGTATAGGTCAGAAATAATGGAGGTGATAAATAATACTACAACTAAGAGTTTACCAGATTTTAACAAAAATAGCAGTAAATTTTACTATATTTTTCCCTGAACTTAATGGTATTTTTAGTAGAGTTTTATGTACAAAAAGGGGTAATACGAGATACTCTGCAAAAATTTCTGCAATTGGTAACTGCATGATTAATTCTTTTTGAGAGTATATGATGCAACATATATACAGGTTCTTTATTCTTAATTTTTACGTGAGACTGTTCTAAATTTTAAATAAGAAGTGTAAGTTCTCAGATCTAGGCTTCTGATGTCAACAGCTACTGCACCGGAAATATTACCAAAGAGAAATACCCATCTGCCAATTATTGCTGTCTGTCTTTGAAATCTTCTTGAAGAAATATGTCCCTATTTCCTGCAGCCCATTATTTCGCACTCCGTTCTCATTAGTTAACTCCAAATATGAGTAGTTTCACCCATAGCTCTTCTTTCTTCTTTTCAGACATTTGGTATATGTCACTCACTCATACAGATAGCACATTGCACTTGAGCAATTTTTTGTTAGACTGCTAACTTCCATGGAGAAATACATTGGAAAAACTAATCAATAATGGAACCACTGAGATAGTCTTTGTTAGAGATACGATGAATTTTTTTGGTAGTATTATGTACTATTTTTTAATTGTATATCAAATAGATAAGAAATCAAGAAAATCTATCTATAGCTACAATAATGGTTATATTTACTTGCTCTTTCCTAATAGGTCCATGTATATATTTGGGGGTTTTTCAAGTGTTCTTTTGAATGACATCCTTGTGTACAAGCCTCCGAACTGTGAAGCATTCAGAGATGAAGAGCTGTGTAAAAATGCTCGTCCAGGGATAAGGTGTCTGTGGAACAAGAAACATTGTGAATCCTGGGAATCTGGACATGCTAATAACATACTTAGAGCGAAATGTCCTAAGAAAACAGGTAAGTGAATTCTAGACTTACAGTGTCAGATTTGCAATATGATGTAGGAGACGGGGCTGGGGGAGGGAGGAGGGGGAGAGAACACCCAAATGCACCCCCAAAAACCAGCCAGATGGAACTAGTGATTGGACTCTCGAGACTCTGCCTCTCTGAGAATACTCAATGCAAAAGACTTATGGATTAATTTTTAAAATCACTCAATTCTGGATTTTTTAATTTATTTTAAATACGGGGAAGTAGGTGCAAAAGAGCACAAATTTAAGGTGCTAAGAGATACCAAACCTAAGAGGGTTGAAAGAGAAGAATTTACTTCCCTGGGGAGCTAAAGCATAAAATTACTTTAGATTGGATTTGTCGCAGTGTGTTTGAAGCATTTATAGAAGGGTGAGCTTTGAAATATTGTAGCTGAGTTAATTTTTCTCTTTCTCCCCCTTCTCCTCTTTCGGAATGTGTGTGTGTGTATACACATACACACATATATATATAAAAGCCTTCATATTTTTCTGATTTCAAGAAAGCATAACAGCAATCAGAGCACAGATGAGCGCCGCAAGTGATAGGTGGCATTACAGGCATATGGCACTCTTGACTCAATGTACCACTAAGAGAGAGGGAAAGCATCGCTGTTTCGAGTAGATTACCTATCAAACAGGAGCATTTGTGTAGAAGAATATAGTACAGTCACAGCTGGAAACAAACTTGAGGCAAACAAGCCCTTTGCTGCAGTGTGTCAAAAAGGGTTCAAGTTCATCATGTGTGTTTCTGTGCGGCATTGTGATAGTGGTATTGTTTGAAACAGCAATTTAGTGTTAGGAGTAACTGTGCACCCTATTCCTAAGTTTTTTGGCTTGTCACAAATAAATGCCTTGTGCAAGTGGTGTTCTTATTCTTCACATGAACAGAATATGCATCCCTGCTATGTACATCTGCTGCTTTTTCTGTGCATTTTTCCTTTCAGCACAGTATAAAATTGCAAACTGAAGTGTGGCTGTGTGCTACATTTGCAAGCTACCATACAATTAAACTGCCAGATTACTTTTAATATTTGATAAAAAATTATTAGCTTTGCTATTAATCAATGCTTCGAGGCTGTTTATTTTTCTGTTTGCTTTTGTTTGTTTCTGAACTAGATATAAAGTTGCAAACTCAGAAAAAAGGTGCATTATATAACAAAAGGGTTATCCAGGGAAAGCTTGCTGAAGAACTGCTTTTGTACGGTTTCAGAAAATTTAGAGGTCTAGAGTCTAGAAAGTTTCAGCTCTTTGTAAAAAGAAAAATCTGGAGACACTAAATTCAAAAGTAATACAGGTGAAAGTGGATGCTATAAAAAGATGATCAAATCAAGGGGTGTTTAAAAAAACCAAACCAAATAAAACAAAGCACAGACAGATGGAAGGAAAATAAAAAAGAGCAGTTTCTAAAGTTACAGCTGCTGCAGTGGGAATAAACTACAACTAAACTTTCAAGAGATGAGGTGCGTAGAGTTCCAGTTGTGAAGCAGTAGTGTGGAGAGCGCTGCTTCACTGCTCTCAAATCCTTCCACTATCATCCAAGAGACTACTGGTAGTCAATATTAAAGGATAAGCAGAAATTTTTAATGGGTTTTCAAAAGATCAATTCTTGGCTAGCAAGTCTTCACTGGCAAGAGAATCTCTTAAACTTGCATGATCCTGAGACTAAAGAAGCCAAATGGCACAGGAGTTAAATAAATTGCTGTAGGAGATGGTGGGAATTCTTCTACTTTGGGTCACGGTGATTTTTCAAATTTTTGTATCCTTTAAACAGATAAATAACATAAATTTTAGTCCAAGTCCTGAAGGCTTGTGTTAAAGATCTAACATGAACTCTTCTTCAAATATTTTTTGTAGAAAAGAGCAGAACTGTAACTTACCAATCATTATTAGGTTTATAAATTAATTTGTAAAGACTTAAAATGTCCATATGTTGCTAGTATCTGTCTCAGGGTTGTGGTTTTTTTACTACTTTTACCATTGCCTTCTTGCATAGCAATATAATATTTTTATCAGAAACCTGTATCTGGAGGAAATATTTCTACTGTGTTAGTGAAGAAAGAATAGTTAGAGAAACTTTCTGATACTCTTAATTTATGCACTGTGCTAAGAAAGTTTGTATGCGTTAGATCAATGAATGTTCCTTTAGTTGGCATGAGTTTTACAAACCTTCAAATATAGTTGTTACTGAAGGAATTTTTAAAGGAGTAAATCTTATTAACCGAATAGAATTAATTTCCTGCAGTAACTTAAACCTTTATGTCCGGCTGGAGTTCAAATAAAGGACGTAACAGAAAACACTCTAAGAAAACGTTTAAAATGTGGTATTCTCCTGTCGACGTTTCGTTTTGACTTCCCTGTGTGTTGCAGCTGCTGCGGATGACAGATGTTACCGATACGCAGACTGCGCGAGCTGCACGGCCAATACGAACGGGTGCCAGTGGTGTGATGACAAGAAATGCATTTCAGCAAACAGTAACTGTAGCATGGTGAGTCTTCCCAAATCTATGATCACCTTCTTAATAGGGTTTCTTTTCTAGCTAAACCAGGGTCCGGTTGCAGCAAATGCAAAGGGTGTAGTGGCTTGTTTTGAACACAAACTTAAACATGTTTGCTTGGCTTTTGCAGTAAAACTGTTGCAGAGTTGGACTGCAGCAAAGGTATCTGTTCCAGGGGAAAAAAATTAATGTATTTGGGCTGTGTTAGCCAACTGTATATCTCTCAGGACAAATACTGTTATCCACTAGTTAATGACATTTGGAATGGCTCGAAGTCATTATCAGCTTGGATTTTGTGCATATGCGGTGTACAGTACATGGGCAAAAACTGTGGAATCCCATGAGGGGTGATTGCTTGTTGGTTTTTTCCCCCTGTTCAAATAGGACCAGGCCAGTCTCCTTAGTCTTGATATTCTGCTCATTGATCCTGATAGAAATGTTTTGCTTGAAGTCATGGAGTTAATTGTCACCTCACTAAAGGGATACAAGCCTCTGTAACCGTGAGATTTACTGGCTTCTGATACTTTATTCTAATCTTTGTAAATGCAAGCAATAATATACAGATTCATACAAGTTTATATTTTTCTATTTTTAGTCCTTATATTTTTCAGCTAGCTATACTTACTATTTCACCTGGCTATACTTAAGTTCAGAATCCTTTCTTTACACACTTCCATTACTAAAAGTGACTTGGTCTCTGGTTTGAACCTGAAGCAAATCAACCTTGTTCTCTGGACAGACAAATTAAGTGTGAGTTGGATCGACTGTGACTCAAATCTTGCCCATTCAGAGTGAGCACAGCCAGCTCTAATCACTGGCATTCGTAGCTGGTCACTACTAATAAAAGCAATGCAGACACAAATTCGTCAGCAGCCACGCTATAAGTCTGTCAGAGGGATTTCACATTCCAGGCACTAATGGTTGGTTTCCTTTGTGAATCTTCAAGGGCTCTTCCTTTTCTAACATGTTATACTATATTAGGTGCCAATTTTCTAACCGTGGTTTTCAACTCTTAAGCAAGGAACAGTTGCTAAGGAGCAGACCATCTTCATCCCTAATAAATGTGGAGCACTGGGTATTTTAGCACAAGCTATCAGTTCAATATCCTTCTTTGACAATCTTTGATGAACAGGATTGTCAGCTTAATTAGCAACTGATGCACCAGTCTTTTTTCTATATCATTTCCTGTCTTTTATTCACGGTTTGAAGTGGATAGTGAAGGCTGTTAGTGGAATTAATAAAGAATGGGATAGTGAAAATTCATTGAAACGATTTCTGAAAAGAGTTACTATCATAAGTTGAAGGTGGCTGTTGCAAAATTAGTGTATTGGCTGGGAGACGGTAGAGGCAGAATTTTGCAGCTATCGACAAAAGCCCACCAAAATAGCATCAACAGAATGGCACCTTGTGGAGAAACGGAATGGATCAGGCTGATTATCCATTTTCATAGACTGCTACTTCTGGACTAGGCGCACAAAGTGAAAATGCTGTGATGGTAATATGGGATAACAAGCTGTAGTCTCAGAAACATCACAAGGAGAAAGCCCCATTCTTGCAGCTGCACCTTGATTTATTACTTAGATCATAGAGCATCCAGATGAGACGGACAAAATGTTTTAGAATCTGTTGTTTGTTGCTTCTTGGAAGCTGGCCAGCATACTAAAGATATGTTGGCAATCAGCTGATTGGAAGGGCTGTAAAATATGGAAATTTCCCTGAAATACCTCTGGACAGATGGACTTCATAAGTAGTACTAATTCATTGATGATACACATATACCGGCCTATGC
Source organism: Calidris pygmaea (assembly GCA_003697955.1). NCBI lineage: Eukaryota > Metazoa > Chordata > Aves > Charadriiformes > Scolopacidae > Calidris > Calidris pygmaea. The sequence goes on from QJSC01020922.1 coordinate 1,161,717, forward strand.
TCACTATCTGATGTGGGTCAGCAGATTAACAGAACACTATATTCCTCTGCTGTGGAGACTCGTGGATCATCAAGGTATGTATCATACTCAGATCTGATGGAATTGCAATCAGAGGCTCATGATGCCAGTTCATTCTGGAGAACTGGCTCATTTCAGCACTAGCAAGCTGGCTTGTTTTAATCCCATAAAAACATCACATAAGTGGGATACTTCTGCATACTGTGGTTTTAGTTGACCCCATCATAGATGATGCATATATTGAGGGTTAAATGCTTATACTGTCTTGCCCAAAAGTTTACTTAAAATACATGGAGTGGTTCAAGATGGTTGCCTTGAGAAGTTACATCATTGCAATTCCCCAGGCTGCTTGCAGTGGTTTTACATAATACACTGAAATTATTCTGTAATAAAGTGCAGTGCTTACGTACAAGGTAAAAAAAAGATTATTTAATTTTTATCTTTGGATGCTAAAAATGATAAGAACACCTACTATACCTTTTTCCAAAACTATACAAATACAGCTACTGGTTTGCCATAGGGGCAAAAGCAACTATGATACTGTCATTAATACTGTCGTATGACAAGTACAGACTTCATGAAATATGACCTACTAATCTCTGTGTAACTTCTTCTTTCAAGCTCTTTCATGGAGCCTCTTGCATCTAGTCCAAGGCTGTTTCCAGCTTGGAAACATAGAATATTGTATAGGACTTTGTTGCAAGGATGGAAATTACGTCATTGATGTACCCATTCTTTTTCTCCCATTCATTGAACATCTGCATCAAAGACAGAAATTTAAACGGGAATAGAAAAAGCTGTAGTGTTGCATATGTGTCCCTCTAATACCAATAATACTACTAATAATATCAATCTGCCTACATTTGAGGAATTCAAAGAATAGTCAAGGGGAAATGAATGAAGTATTAGAAAGAATTATGAATAGAATCAAATTTATCTTGGGGGGAAAAAAAAAAAAAGAAAATTTAAGACTAAGGAGTACCCAATAGTAAGATTTGGGAGTAGCTTCAGAGAAATAATAGCAAATCTAGTAGATTAATAATTTACAGTTAGACTAGGCAAACTAGACAAGATTATACTGTTAACCTGAAAAATCCAGGAGGAGGAGAGGAGTACATTACTAATAGCTGTTTCCGAAATTCTAAGATAAACCACCATAATATTTTCATTTCTCAGTGGACATTGAGAATAATCACTGCAGTTCATGAGTCTGTCTATATACCACCATATGAAGATCAGTACTGAAAAAAAGTCTAAGTAAATCAGACATAAGTGGGAAGCTTTATATATAACATGATTTACTCATACTTTGGTGTGTAAACATTATAAATATCCTACAGCAATATAGGGCTTCAGTAACAGATGGGATGTCATATTTCTGAATTTTGTTGGCTTTGGTAGCTTAAGTTATAACCTTAATATTGTGTTAATATGAATTACCTATTGGATTCACATCTACGTTGAACTAATGAGATTTTCATGCAAGCAATGTTTAAATTGGATTTAAGGGAAATAAGTGCTGGGAATAAGGGAATACAACAGAGAACATTATTATAGAATAGTCACTAATACTGTGAATTTTATTTTAAACATTAAATAACCAGCGTACAACAAGCTTCATGAGTTGAAAGTAATAGAGCAAATATCTTGCTTTAGTTGGAAAATTGTAATCTGTATGTAATATCACTAAAGACGATATAATTTTCAAAACCAATCCAAATGCTAAATGATTTTGACTATGTCATCATGAAGTGTTAAAAGTGAGTATTAATTGAGATATTGTAAATAAGGAGATGGTGGTTACTTGTGCTCTAAAATTCACTTTAAAGCATGTCTCAGGCAGTTTTTGAATATGCTTCGAGATTGAGTGGAACTAAATGTGGGTTTGTACCAAAGGTTTTTTGTGCTTTACTGTTTGTATGTGTTTCTTGGCCTAGAGAGACATTCTGTTACTTTATGGCATTGCCTTTGGCTCTGTTTCATACTGAGATGTAGATGCTACAGTGTGTAGTTCTCCTAGAGCTGCTTCTCTGGTTCTTTTTGCTTCCCAGTAGCCTTTCTTATAGGCCAGAAAAATAGTACCTTCTACAATAAGCTCACTGATGGATATCTGATCCAATAAAGGCAACAAACAAATCCCTAAACAGCAGTGTTCTCAGCAGGGATGAAGCTGGTCCTATGTGAGATTGAAAATTCATTGTAACAGTTGCATTATTTCAGGATTTAAAAAAAAAAAAAGTAAATAAAAGGAGGGTAGTTGTCTCCCCTCCTGACTGCAGTAGGTTGATGCCCTGCCGTAGTTTGATCATTGTCATCATTCCAGTACCAAAACCTGTGTAACTTATTGTCATATTGCCCCTTTAGATGTGCTTTATCATATTCCGGGTGACTATTAGAAAGGAAAGCAACGAAAATTGTCATGTAAACCGTACATTTGTTATCTAAGTGCAATCCATTTTTGCTACTATGCATGAATTAATCTTTTGTAGTTAGAGAGAGACAGGAGTTGTTAGGGTTGGACAAGACGACCTCCAGAGGTCCTTTTCAACCTCAACCATTCTGTGGTTCTGTGAGTATAAAGCTGTCTTGAATTAGGACTTATTTTTAATCATTACCTTGAAATTAAGTCAGTAGAGACAACCTTATGGATAAACTGATAAATTGGCTGAGGATTTTGGACAGTTTATTAAATAAGATATCAATATTTTGTCTTAATTGAAAATAATATGCAGAGGGAAAAAAGATTAGTATTCAAAATGATGAACTTAGAAGGGAAGACCTCAGTTTTCAGGAAGAGAATTCACCCCGCCAAACCCAACAAGAACCCCAAGTGAAAATTCCTTCAGTATTTAATCCTTTTCTTGTATACTAAGGTGCCAGAGAAATAATGTTATTCCTGGTTTTACAGCACTGTTTGACAAAATGGTTTCCTTACATTCTGTATGTTTTAAGTAACTATGTTGCATACTGGCTTGCAGTTAAATCTCTAAAAAAGCATTACTGAAATTTTTTGACAAATCCTTGTGTTTTTGACTACTGGTCTGTAGCTCCTATTTTTGTTTCATTTAATCCAGATAAAACAAAGTAGATCATATTCTTGCATCTCCAGTCAATGATATGTAATTATTTTACACCTGCATCTTGTGCCATTTTTTATATTCTGATTATTTTGCTTGCTTTAACCTGTATAGGATGAAACAATTTAGTGAGAGCATATCCCTTAAACTATCTAAGAACTAGAGATTTAGTTTAGTTATTTAAGCTCTTCCTGGGCTCTGTAGAGGGAAGGGACATCTTCAAAGTACTGCTTGACCCCCTCAAAGTTAGTTGTGTAGGACAAATGGGGTGATTTTTGCTCTAGAGATGCATTTTTGTACTCTCTGTGACTGATGAGGGAATCTAGACAAAGAGCTTAAATTCAACCTGGCTTTTATGTGGCTGGGATTTTCTGGGAGGGATCCACCCGCCGTGTATTTCAGTTTTGACTTCTGGTTTGTTGATAGTTTGACATATGTTTGAGATACTGTTTTGTCTGTTTTATTTTTATAGTCGGTTAAAAACTACACCAAATGTCACGTGAGGAATGAACAGATCTGCAATAAACTGACGAGCTGCAAAAGCTGCTCACTACACCTGAACTGCCAGTGGGACCAGCGGCAGCAGGAGTGCCAGGCACTACCTGGTAAGGGCTGTGGGGTGATGACACTGCTTTTTATAGTTGACTTAAAAACGGAGTAAATCTCCTCCATTGCTGCCAAAGAATATTTGTTCGATGAATAGACCTGGATTTGTTTGGTGCTGACTCTCCCTGCCTGGTTGTGCCTGTGCAGATGAACACAGATGTAATTACATCGCTGATTGGTATATCAATGCTACCTTTAATCTTGTTAGCACAGCTAATAATATTGGTGAAGGCATAATGGCATGTATCCCTGCACAACCTAGTGATGAGTTCTTGTCTGTGGGGATCACTGGGTGCAGAGGGGAACTGCCATACTGAGTCTTTACTGTTACGTGATCACTGACACCTATTTTTACTAGCTGAGGTTTTATCTTATAAATTATACTTCAGTTATACTTCTCTTTTCCTGTGCAGATAGGGCCTATGATCTAGTTTCTTGATTGTCTAATGTTGGTAATACTATGAAAGCAGTGAATATTAAAATGCTAATATAAAATATTCTCAGAAGGTGACTGTTAACATTCTGAAATAATATTTATTTTGTAGTTCATAACGACATATATGCAGTTAGATATCAGAACCTTTTCCATTTGATCTTTATGTCCAGATGAAGTTAATGAACACAGGTGTTTTTTTTTTTTTCACAGAGATTGTTCATTGAATGACTTTAATCAATTTATTCTGTGCAGTTTAAAACTACATTTTTGTAATCTTTGTGAAGATTAACTGCAACAGTTGCTCTGAATTACTTACTTGTCTTTTGATAGTTATCTGAATCCGAGTAATATGTTGAAGAGGAAATATCTGAATTTCCTATCGTTCTGATTGAATTTATATTTGCCTACATAAAGTTAGGATGATACAGCAAAGATAGGGTAAATTTGCAATCTCTTAGTTCTAGGACAGTTGTCTTCAGATTTTGAAATTTACATAACATTTAGGGAAAGTGATTGGTAAAGCACGATTGATAATATGCCTAATCTAATCTTTGACATTTAGTTGTACATAATCTAATCTTTAATGTTTAGTTGTGCCTGAATCCAAATACAGAGAAGAAATAGTATTCTAACAATAGTGTTATGTTGAAACTTAGCATATACCTTATAAATATTTCATAAGTTGTTAAAAGTTTCCTTTCATAAAAATACACTATTCAAGATGATACTACTTGGTGTTTTAGAATTTACGTGATGTGAAAAGGGAAATTGAGTGTGGGATGTATTTTGAATTATGATCTCAGGAAGATAAAATTCAGACTCCCTTAGGTTTTTTAAACATTTTTTCAAATCAGTTTTAATTGTATGCTTTCTTCACTAGCTCATCTGTGTGGGGAAGGATGGAGTCATATTGGAGATGCCTGCCTCCGCATAAATTCCAGTCGTGAAAGCTATGACAATGCTAAACTGTATTGCTACAATTTAAGTGGGAATCTTGCCTCATTAACAACCTCAAAAGAAGTGGAATTTGTTCTGGATGAAATACAGAAGTATACACTTCAGGTAACTTGAGTAACTGTAATTGATGCTTGTGTGAATTAAATTTGCTTTGAGAAATCTATTATAGGGATTTCTCCAAAGAGATAAGAGTTTATGCCTTCAAAGAAATGTAGTGTGGTGCTAAAGACTGGTGTAAGTGATGCATAGGATATTAAGGAAATCTCATATTTAAAACTAATGACACAGCAGTTCCCAAGTGTTTCTCCTTACTGGATTTAACTATTGCAGGTTACTGTTTGCTTTCAAGATATGACTCAAGAATGGCTGGAATTCTGATCTAGGGAATGCCAGCCCTTTCCTGTGACAGCAGGAATCAAACCATGAAAAAAATATTTTCACTATAACAGAGAAAAAAATCCTGACTTTCACATCAATATCCATAAAACTGCTTGAAGGATTGGCTTTTGGTGGTGAATAGCTTGGCTAATCCATCAGGAAACTATAATGACTACTGACATGACATGACTTTTCTTTCTGTTCTAAATAGCTCATTTTAGAAGGGAACTGATTGTGCTCATGCTACACAGAGTTTTAGGAGGTGAAAAAACCTCACAGAAATGGGGCGCTTTCTTTGAATGTTCACCTTGTAGCTTACTTAGGGGTTTCTTCAACTTCTACATGAAAACCTTACTTTTAATTGCCCTACAGTTATTCTTACTGTATGTTAAATTAATTTTCTCCCTTTTGGTAGTAGCTGGAAGAGAGATGTGTGGACCTTACTATTAACAGTTAAATGGTAGATCTAAAAAAGAAAATTTGGTTAAACTCACCTGCATGAAAATACCACTGTCATTAGTGTTGCAGATCAAAAATCTGTAGAAGTCAGTGGCATGAAATGTCTTGGAAATTGTAACTCAATATTTTTATCATAATTGAAATAGCTGGTGACACCGCATTTAGACCAAGTATTACAAACTATAACAGGTATGGCAAAGTTTCCACCAATAACCTGAAGAAAAATGTTCTGTGCATGTCAGTCTATATATATTTATGTATAAAATGGACCTATTTAATTTCTGTTAGAAATAGATATGTTTGGATAGATATGCTGGAGGTCCATGGATAAAGAAAATACTGCGATGGAGGGAGGATGTATGCAAAATAACTTGCTTAAAAACTACAACTTCTGTAACCAATAGTTCTTGTCCCTTAAGTAAAAATTTGTGGTGCATCATAGGGGATTTTTTCCCCATTTCTCATACTAAATGCTTAAATCAATGGGAGACAGAATATATCTCCTTTCCCTGTCTGGGCCTTAGTCCTTGGAATTGTCTTGAAATGTGCTTTGTTGAAGGACACTGAGGGCTCTTCCTAAACTGGTAGTTTACAGGTGGTTTAGAATAGAGAAGCTTTTTCATTAAGTGCCTAGTTGTACTGGGGGATCTAGTGTCAGTGCTCAATTACATCAGTTGTTCAGGGAATTGCTTTGATAATTAAAGGTTCTGGTTTGGTTTGACTTTTCAAGCTCAACACTTTCAGATGTTCAGTTTACAGCATCTCTTCATGATGTAGCTTCCTGGAAGTGCAGTCAGTAGCAGAATATGAACTGAAGCTCATCAGCGTAAAAGAGAGCAATCATGGAGAAAGCCACAATATCCATCAAACAGTCTGAGCCTCCAGTAACCTTATGACATTGGAAGGGCACGTGTTTCCATGCAAATAGAGGAAGCTGCCATCAGAATATTCTTTAGGAATACGTTCCATATTAATTTATCAACTGTGGGAAAAGAGAAGGGAAGTTGAAGGTTAATTACCTGTCCATGGGTGGTCAGATTCAGTTTTTAGCAGTTAAATATTCAAATGCTCATTGCTATGTTTAAACTGTTGGAAAGCCTACTCAGATCATTCATACACATATGTGAAGTTAAATGTGTACTCAAACGATGTCAAACCCCGCAATGTAGACTCAGATGGGACATGTTAGTAGAATAAGATTTCATTATGAGCAAATTGGTCCGTATTAGCAAAGGGTGTGTTTAAAAGCATGTATTTTGGTTTTTAGAACATGAGCATTTCTTTGTCCGTATAAAACCCCAAATTTCTAAGTAGCTTAGGATTGTACAGTTACAGGAAAATAAATTAAAAATAATTACAGTTTATATCAATCTAGTATGGATTTGCAAAGTTGTTATGCTGCAGGTGAATTGAGGTGCATACAAGGAAAATGGCATTTAAGGATTGCCTTTGTTGTACTAAGCCTGTGTGCTGGAGTCTAGGGTCATCTACTGTGAATCAAAATATTCTGTGTTACCCATTTTAGTGCTCTATTTCAAGAAGGAGATGCAAACATAGGTTATGTACAACATTTTTTTGGTGGGTTTTTCCCACTAAACATAGGACCTGGACAGAGCAATTGTTTTTTTTATTAGAAACATGTGTGTATCCTATTATTTGCTAATAAAGGGGAGAGAGGAATAATTCTTCTGTCAGATCTCCCCTGATACTGTACTTACTGCAGCCTTGAAACACATTCTGCCTGTCCGCTCTTGAGATAATGTTGTAAATGTAATTGAAACCAAAATAGCAAGATCACAAACGGCAATTATGTGTCTAGTTATTTATTTTGCTGCTTTCCCCTTCCCCCTTTCTATTAAAATACTGCACAGGAGGCCTTCAGATCTAATAGAGTTGATAGAGTATTGACCTGACTGACTTGAGGTGTAGATGAGAAATAGCTGTTTTCACTGTTTGAAAGCTAGATTTTTCTTAACATTTCAGAGCTTAGAACTTGAACAAGGTGACATCCTGCTGAGCGTATCTTTATTTAAATGAAGTATGTCCTGAGCCAATGGGGTGACATAAATTTGAGATACCTCACATACAGTTTATATAAAAGTAGACAAATGTATGCACTTTACAAGTATATCTTGGGTTAAACAATCATTTAGTTATCAGAATCTCTGATGAAATGCTACCAAGACTTATCCAGGTGTTTTCAGTGGCATTTAGAAAAAAAAAACCAACATTTTTTTTCATTTGTATCTGTATGTCCAGTTACATTTTTCAGTGTGAGACTGTCTAAATGTCTTATCAAGTGTGACAGAGGCTCTCTGAAACTTCTTGATTTTCTTTTGTCTGCCTCTTCCTCTCAAACTGCAATCATAATAACTTAAGGAGTGAGATTTCATTTTAGATGGCTTGTTTGTGTCACAGGTGGTGGTGTGGAGTTCATAAATGTAGTCAGAGGAACTGTAAGGTGAACACTATGCCCTTAATCTGTGATATCTATGGTGGAGTCTGGCTTGTGTAGTTAATATCAAAGACTTTAAAATCTTTCTCCTGTGTGAAACAAAAGCTTTCCGGATTATTGAATGCGTCAGAGCAACATTTGGAAATAAGAATATGGATCTGGTTTTATCTCTTCTTTATTTGATATTCTTGTACTGAGAAAAGATAAACAACTTCGGTAACTGTTGTGTATTTTACAGAAAAAAAATACAGAAATAAATACAGAATACATTTTACAAACTGTTAAAATAGTGCTGGTAAATAGTAAAGCCTAGAAGGACTTAATAATTCTTTATTGTTCATAGACACAACGTGGCACTTTGTAGATTGTCTTCTAATACACAAAGTCCTTGTTCTGGGACAAAGGTAGGACAATTTCTTCATCATGTTTAGAATAATACAGAACATTGATGCTTTGGAAAAATTCAGAGGGAGGAGGCTGCCATTGTCTCCACACCCTGTCCAAACCTCATTGGGTATCAATAATTTCTCTTAATTCCAATGCTTAATTGGAAATCAATACATTGCCTCCTTTTAAACTATAAGGAGAAGGTTCATTTGGTTTTAAAGAAAGGGACAAAATAAAGACCTTTGTGGTATGAAATCAAAACACTGTTGAATTTGCAGATGTATTCTAAACTGTCACCAATAATTTAAAGTCTAATTTATATTTGTAATTTAAAACTAATTAAATTCTTTAAGAGAATGCCAAAATAAACACAATGGATAGACTGCAGATTCCCATGCTAAAGCAAAACAACACTTAATATTTTTTTCTTATATGCTGTTTTATTGACCTAGTAAGCAAAATATTATGAAAGGGAAGATTCAAGTTTTTCTGCAAAGTAGATTAAACAGCAATATGAGGTTAATTAATTATTCCTGCTAATATTCAAATGTTGTATACTCATTTAAAAGTGCAATTAGTTCTCTTGGGGGCTTGCTCACAACTGGGGGATTTACCTAAAAATAATAATTTTCTTGTTAGCATGCAGTAAATTTTGAGAAGATTTAGTTTTGGTTTAGTAAGCATAAACAAAGATGAGAACAGTTTCAAACAATGCCTTTCATTATATAAACTGTTTGCAACTTTTCCTTTAACTCGCTGTTCTCAGGGCTAAGCATCCTTATAAATTACACTTGAGTGTAGGTTGCAGTTAATTAGTGAGCTTTGCATGGCAATGTTATTCCTTGTTAGCTCAAAGTATTCTCAGAGGGCTGTATGTTTTTGTGGTTTTATCATATGTTTGGTTTCAGTGAAGCTGCCTTTTTTTTTTTCTTCTGAATTAGTCTCTTTACTGCAGTTTCTAGCAGTTCCACTTCACTATTGTGGTTTTGGAAGTCTAACAAATTATTTCAGCACTTCGTCTCCGTACTGGAGTTACATTGACTGCCCATTCATTCACCTCTAGTTTGACTGTCTTCCTAGTTTCTGGAAGTTGGGAGCCCAAATCACTTTGGATGCCTGAGAAGAGAACCTGAATTTCCAAAAAAATTGTCCCCTATAGAGAAGAAAACTCAAATGTATCTAAACCAAAGTCCTGGAATGCTATAATCTCTGGAGATGGAAGTTGGGGCAGTTGTAGTCTTTTCAGATTGACAGATCTTACATGTTTTTTTAACCAGTGCCACAAGAGCAACATTTGAAGAGTAGGAGAAATAAGTGTTCTTATGACCTAATGCGTGATTCTTGCTAGTAATTATGTCTAGGGTTCATCATTTGTGTCTAATAGGTACTGAGACACTTAAAAATCATGAAGCTTCTTTACACTGCTTATAATGTGTCAATCGCTGGGTAAATATTTACAAAACGTGAAATGTGCAGGTATCTTAGCATAGTTGGAATCAGCGTATAGTTAAAGAATAGAAACCAAGCAATGAGAGAGTAAATAAAATGGATGGTTTCTCTTCATAGAACTCTTACTTTCAGTAAACGGTCTTTTTGTTCATAATGGTGCAGAAAAGAGGCAAACTGCAAGCCGTTCTTTGCAAGCTGTTCTCAAAACTGAATGTTGTGGAAATGTGAGCACTATGGGACCACGGTATTTTCAAAGTTTGATTGTATATTTCTTTCTAGGGCAACTGTTTTCCTAGAAATCAAGGAGTTCGAATGATTCTTGAAAAGTTTGTTGAAGTTTGGGAATAACATACTGTGATGCACACATTACAAAATGAGTCAGAAGTGTATTGTACACCTCCAGGACAATTTAAGATCCAAAAATGAAAGGAATTAAAATAAAGGTGGTGATAAATTTCTGAAAGAGATATATAATTCCTTACCAATTTGCATAATTAAGAAACAGAGGAGGGTTGTGAGCCTCAGCAGTAATTGGCTATTCAGTAAAGGTAGACTTGCTCACTTCACTCATCTACAAATTATTCAGCCCTCATTAAATTAGAGCTGAAGCAGCAGTAGTGCCTGAAAAACATGTCATGACTATAAATGATTACATTCACTGTAGATCTCAAGGCAACTTAGTCTGACTTAAATTTTCTGAATAAACTGGATTTAATATGAAGACTGAGATCTCTAGTTGAGGTTACACAATTTTCCTTTCTAACATAGTTCCATAATTACTACTTAAAATTAAAATTAGGTGGTTTAGAATAAAGAAAAGAGCACATTTTTGAAGTTTTTAGTGATCAGTATTTAATAAATTCCTGTAATCGCTAAAATCTTGCCTTATATTCAATTAAATAGGACTGTAGATGTGAGTACAGAATGATGTTCTATTGGTATGCTTCATATGATTGCAATTTTGCTCTTCTGCCAGAAGAAAATATAGCCCTGTCCAGCAATTTGTCTCAGGATTTAATAATTCCTAAATCTTTTCTAACTTAACATAAAGGTTGATTTTTCACTTAAAAGGGTTTTTGGCAACTTTTTATCAGTGGTATAAAAGATTGTTCTATAAAAAAAGATAAACCGTGACTAGCTGCGTTTCAAGCACAAGTATTTGGCTTCCAGGATGGGCTGTGAGTTCTAAAAACTGGCCTAGAAAGAATAAGATAAGGGGAGAAACGTATCCTAGGGAATGGTTCAAAATTGTAATTGTGTAGTGGAATAAAGCTATAGAATAGTTCTCAAGATATATTTGATTGCATTCTCCAGTGCAACATCAGTAAGGCCCATTACAAGCTTTCTTAAGATGGATTTGGCCACCTCCTGTGTATTGCGTTGCTTTGTTTCACTGTAAAATTTTACTTTGATAATTTCTGGGTATTTTCCTCTCTCTCTGTCTTTTTTTTTTTTTTTTTTTCAAACTTACCTAGAATGCTGTTGCTAAGTAATACTACATTCAGATATATTTGGGGCTGATTTCATGTCAGCAAGTATTTTTCTGAAGTGAGAGTTGATTTGTACTGTATTTTTCACCCACCTGCTTTGATAATGATATTTTTCAAGAGGCCTGGAAAGTAGAGTCTTGAACCAGTGAGTTCTGGGTACAGGGAACAAGCAGTCTGGTTTCCTTCCTGTCTGTTCCTCTTCAGAAGCATCTTTGGCAAGATATTCAAAGCAAAGGAATCCGTTTTCTACTTTCATTTTGCATTAAATGAAACAACCATAGAGTTCAAGTGAAGGTTGTTTAACTCTCATTATTTCTTAAAAAGAAACTGGGTTGGCATTCTCATTCGGTGCCTTTGAAGTCCCTCAGTTGCTTCAAGTACTTTGAGTCTCCCAGCTATTTTGACTGAACTTTTCATCAGTTTGAGAGATAAGGACTAGATTTATGCCTCTTTTTTTTTTTTTTTTTTGGTGAGGAATAGTTTGATGGTCACAGCATACTGGTGGCTGCAGGTGTCACGGGTGGAACTTCCTGAACTCTTTATTCACTATTTTTTTCCTTATGGCTTTTGTGCAGTGAAGCAGCAATTGTTTTTGCTGATTAGCCTTGTGATACCAACACACACTCTCTGTTGTTGTCAGCAGTCTTCAGCTGTAGCCCACCGCATCATGGAATTAATGCTACGTAATTGAATATTTGCTTTAAGCATGTCCTTGGAGCATTTTGGTGGCCTACTTCTCAGCTGTTTACCATATTTTAATCAGGCATTAAAAAAAATGTTTTGGATAATCTGTTTTTGGCATCCTAAGAACACGCCTGGAGTTGCATAAGTGAGCCTGTAAGGCAGTAGCTTCGATGGAGTGCATTTGATAGCATGTTAATCAGTGTTCAGGTCTGTATTTTATGTGTTATGCTAGCAAAGAGCCAAAGATGGTACATATGGATTTTGAGATAGCTGACATGATGACTATAAATTGTCCAGATATTACAGGTATTAGGAATGATGATGACTATGATATATGTTGCTTTTGCTTGAAGTCTTTCATTCCAGGGGTGCTGCTTTTATCTCCTAAGGCTGCTCTGGCTTTCATGATCCTCCCTGGGACTTTGTCATCATTAAAGGGGTTCTGAGACACTCTCCTACTCAACTAGAAGAATTTCTCTCCAAATGTCACTGCTGCACTGTCAGTTTTCATTATTGGCCTGACACGCTTTTCACCATAGCTGGAATAGGATCTCTCTTTTTTTATATACTGATGCTGAGGCCAAATTATTTGGCAGAGCAATTGAAATAGTAATATGTTGAAGGTTCTCTTGGCTAGAATTCCTCAGCCCCAAAGCAGGCATTTAGGATTGTTTTAGGTCTGTGTTTGTCAGCAATTTATCCTGCCTAAGCCCCTGACATTTTTTGTACGTGCCTTGTGTGCTCGCTTAGCGTTCTATAGAGAGATGTCTAGAGACATGTACAAATAGCTAAAGTTTTCTGATGCGTGTGGGCCACGTACATATAGAATCATAGAATTGTTTAGGTTGGAAAAATGATTCCTAAGTGATTTAGGCTCATAAAAATGAGCACAATACGTGTGATGTAATTTTACTCATACATCTTAAATGTCTTTTGAGAATTAATCCTTTTTGTTTTCTAGACTAGTTTTTTTTGTAGCTTATAGATTAATAATAAAGTGGTATTCAATGTGCATTGGCATTGGAGTTGTGGATGTGCCACTTCTATTTCTGTCTCTGAATTGCCTAAAGATGTTGATCAACATCAGCAGTACAGATTTTAGAGGATGGAACATTTCTCCTGTTCTTCCTGATCTTTGATTCTGTGGATTAATGTTAACTTATACGTAATTTATTATCCACATTCACCTCTCAGTTAGCAATCAGTTACAGGAGCCACTGGGAAAAACCCTCACAAATTCATTATGATCATTTGGCCCGTTTTTTGACTCCATCAAATAATGATAGTCAGGATTGACTTGAACAGAACAAACACAGGATTTTAGTAAAACAGAAGCATGTGATGGGTGGGGTTTTTTCGTTGCTTTTTGATGGGGTGGGGTTCAGCAAAGTAGAACAATTAAGATAAAACTACCTGGACAATGACTCGTGAGATGATAAAGTGAGAGAGAAACATGATGAATTATCTAAAAATGTGAAATTCTTGCTGTTGAGCTGTTCTTTGAAATGTTTCATATATATATATAAAAAAAAGGCATTTAACTAATTATGTCACATTTGTTTCATTCTGATTCATAGAAAATTTCACCTTGGGTAGGTTTACGCAAGATCAACATCTCCTACTGGGGATGGGATGACATGTCTCCTTTTACAAATACAACTCTGCAGTGGCTTCCTGGAGAGCCAAATGACTCTGGCTTCTGTGCGTATCTAGAAAGAGCGGAGGTGGCGGGTCTGAAAGCGAATCCATGCACTGCAATGGCAGATGGTCTCGTGTGTGAAAAACCTGTTGGTAAGCAATCTTTTCCGCTCAGTTACTGTTACTGTCATGATTAGCAACCTGCTTTTGGGTTTCATTTAGCTAAGGGGGATTTTTCGACAGTTTGGATTAAAGAATTTCAAAAATTACTTTATTATTTTTTGAAAAATATGGAGCTTTAATCTAGAAAACAAATCATATTTCTATTTCAGCAAATATTTATTTGTGGATTAGGTTAAGTGGCTTAGTGTGCATTACACCAGAAGTCTTACAAAATTGCCTCTAAAGCAGAAGAAGTCAGCGACAGTGGTGATTATATCATGGAAGTGCCTGTGGAGGTGTTCAACAAAGCCGTTGTTTTCTTTCTGAATCTCGCTGAACATCACTGAACATATTTGTGATCTGAAAAACTGACAAAACCAAAATTCTTGTTTCCATCTTTTAGGTTTCTTTGTATGTAAAGATTACTGTGGCAAATAGTCACTTGACAGTTCAAATTAGTGTTTTCATGCTCCGATTGTCCTATGTTTCTCTTCATAGCTGTGAGGTGGAATTCATGAAGTTCTTTACATCTGCCTTGAGATTTATTTTGTGCATTGTCTGTGCAGAACTGGCAAGTAGGTGCATCCTTGGTGTGTTGGGAACACTACCTGTCAATCACAGGTTCTACTGTGAAATTGTCCGACTTGTTAACTTGTATAACTAAAGAGTGATCTTACCAATCCCTTTTCTTCTGAGCAATTCCAAATTGTAATGTAATTGCAATGTATATATATTGTACACTTTTTGCTACTGTTATTTATATTTCCTAAAAATGTCATATTTCACAGTGTTCTTAATTTGCAGTTAACAGTTAATTTACCAGATGTTTCTCAGAATATTAAGAAGTAGACTCACAATGGAAGAGACATCTCAAAATGTAAAGAATATGCTAGGTAGAACACGAATGACTGTATTGAGATGCGGTGTTTTACAATTACATCAACATAACATGCATCTGTTACTTGTTTGGTTTTTTTTTTGATTTTGAGGTGCTTCAAAGACTGTAGATGTCAAAGTACTTCAGGCTTACGAGAATACTTTTATAGTTCAGCTGATTTTTTGTTAGTTTTTTCTTTGTATTTTTTATTAATTGCAAACCACAGCTTGAATACACACATAGTAAGTCAAATCGAGGAACCATTGTGGCTAAGTGATTTGTGTACTATATTAGCAGATGAAGAATGGCTTGAGAAGTAGGCTTGTATTGAATGTGAGTCAATAATACACAAAACCATGAAAATACATAGGAGAGCTTAATTGTGATGTTTCACAAGTCGCTTCTATGTGGAAAATATAGCGCTCTCTATACTTTCGTGTTCCTACCAAAGAATTACTATAGTCTCGTTCTTGTACACTTCACAGTTTTATTTTAAATCAAAGAAAAAAAATCAGGAGTTAGAGTACAAAAAAAGTTGTGTTACAACTTTTTGAGATTCCACACACCACTAATCTAGTAAAAATGTGGTTTCTAGTAGAGAAAAACAAAAACCAAAAACCAACCAACAAAAAAACCCCTTAACCAACCAAATCTGTTTTGCATTGAACAATGTTTCTTTTGTTACTTTCACTTTGGATCCTAGTGACTTTCATGTGTAACATAAGGAAAAATTTTAGGGGATAAGCGATAAGTAGAATATTTGTTGCTTATACACAGTTGAACTAATGAGAACAATAGACCCAGAACTCCATGTATCTGTCATGTATGTGCAAGTAACAAAGCTGACATTTCCAGGCAATGAATATTAAATTGACTGTTTCACTGCATAGATAAAATTGCTGTGAAAATGTTTAAATGGACTCTTTTAGAGCTCTAATATGACTCGTGCTCAGTATTGCTTAATTTTTATAAAAGATTATTGTATTTTTATAGCACTCTGTAAGTTTGGATGAAATTATTTATAGATAAGTAAGCAACCACTTTCACTTTACAAGGATTTTTCTACTGGAACAACAATTAAAGAAAAAGGAGATTACGCTTTTGTTCAAAATTATAAATGTTTGTGTCTCTTTTCCAGTTAGTCCCAACCAGAATGCCAGACCCTGCAAAAAGCCATGCTCCCTGCGAACAACATGTTCTAACTGCACGAGTAATGGTATGGAATGTATGTGGTGCAGCAGCACAAAGCGATGCGTTGACTCAAACGCATATATAATCTCCTTCCCGTATGGACAGTGTCTAGAATGGCAAACTGCCACATGCTCCCGTGAGTATCTTAATGAACGTTCATCCTGTTAAATATATCCTTGTATATTTTTTCACTCGTAAGAACATCTAGCTGAATTGGATTCAGCACATTCACTAAAGATAAAAATAATTTCTGAGGAATCACCTTGTATAGCCATAATGAGGACAGTCAGTAATGTCTATGTATTTTCTAGATACAGATAAAATATTGGTAATCCTTTTATGATGAAATATATTTATTCTGTTAAAGCAGATAGTAAAAAGTGTTTATTATGTTCAGATAAAGAAAAAGTACCGTGGTTATTTCTGCAACCAGTATTAGTGTGTCAAATAACGGCCGTAAGTTGAAACAAAATACTGTGAAAATTAGAGAAATAATATGCAGACCTCAGACTTACACCACATCTAGTTATTAAAAAAAGATGAGCTGAATTGTGAGTTTGTAAGATTCTGATTTCTTTTGCCAGTGGATTCCAAGTACATTTTCGTAGCGTGAAAAGTTAAAAGCAAGGCAGGTGGGTTCTTAGTCAAGCAGAAAAGATACTCCTCAGATGTCCCCTGGGGAAGCACATTTCGTCACAAATTGATACAGTGCCTCTCTAGGAGAATAAGAAACCTACTAAAGGTACCTTTCAGTTCACTGTTCAGCTAAAGGTACTTCTTCCCAAGTCTGTAGTGACTGGACCTTGTTAAGTTCAGCAGTTCCAGTGTATATTGGTACCATATTTCATGTAGATGCTGAAGCAAGCCACCTGATGCCTCTGATTATTGTCTCAGTTATGGTTTTTTTTTTTTTAGAAAAATTCCTCAGTTCTCATCCTACAGAAGACTAGTTCTTAGTAATTTTACTGTCCTTCAAGTTTTGACTGCAATACTACTTGTAAGGACTCCAGTCCAATGGGACCCAAACTGAACATATAGCACTTCTGACGCGTGCTGTTGAACTCTCATTATTGGTCTTCTCTCTGTGTTTTTCTAGTTAGTTGTGACTTCCTTTCCCTTTTCATAAAGATCTTTTGATATCAGCATCTCTGGAACATTTTATTTCTGGATATGTTGTGGCAGGATGGACAATGTTGTTGAACAAAAAGCAACTTGCATTAGGGTCATAATTAGATCATGATTCCATTCAGTAGATTATGGATGCAAAGGCAGTTACTTGCTTTCACCTAAGCCTTGGAAAAATACTAAGTAAAATAAGATCTAGCCATATCTGTAGTAGGGAACCATTGATATATATTCTAACCTTCGAGAGAAATGGCTATGTATGCCAGACCACCACATATACCTGGGTTAAAGGAAAATAAGGCACAGGAAAAATTTTATTTTAGGTAAAACTTGTCAAGGACAGTGGAATCTGCAGGGCCTGTATTTCGAACCTAATAAGAGATTCCTTCTTCATCCTTAGTAATCATAAAATATAATGAATCAGTACAATGTTGACCTGTTCTAGTAAATTTTTACGCTTAGTAAATTTCAGATATTAATCCAGGTCTTAGTGTTCCAAGTTCAATGTGGACTAGAAGTACGGTTTACGTGTTCCTTGGGTCCTTATGTCCCCTAAACCCAGCAATCAGCCTGCGTTTGGTTTAAGAACAAAAAAATAATAGGAACACTTCATCTCTTGTCCCATATATTTGGAATAAGAATAGTGTAATTATGGAAAGCTTTATCTCTCATAACAGTTCATGAAAGTTTTTTTCACTACTATTAGGAATCAATTTTGCAACTTATAAAATATTGATAGTGAGTTGTGGCACGTAAGTAGATTGAAAATTTGGAGATAAAATAGAACACCACATGAATGATGCTTAGCTTTTTAAAATAGCACATGTTATTTCAGTCTGAACTTTTAATTCTGTTTTTGTGGTTATGTAGTATTTGCACATCATGCAGATTCAATTTGTTTGGGGAACCAAAAAATTGTTTTTAACTTAATTTGTCATTTTTGTCAGGTCTGTAAAAGTTTATATTAAATAAGGCAAACGGGATTTGCTGTATACCAGTTCATCATAATTTAAAGGCAATTCTCTGTGAAAATGTATTTTCTATTCAACAAATTAAAGGAAAGCAAGATTCTGTGTCCGTAAGCAGGTTTTTTTTTCAGTTTAAAGCTTAGATATTTTGCATTTAAACAAGAAAATGAATGTCCAAATGAAACATGGTTCAGACATTGTTTCAGTCTAAATGACTTTTTATTAGGTAGATACATCATTATTGCTGCTGAGGTAATGAAGTATTAAGTGGATTCCCTTATAAATGGGTAGTGTTTCTACTTACTTGAGTGGAATGTAACTATACCTTAAAAACTAATAATCCCCTTTTTTAATTGCCCTTTTTTATTCTGAATTGACATATCTGGGGTTTTTGAATGTTTTGCTCTGAATGAAGAAAGCCCTCAGAACTTCACACAAGCATGTGTAATTTATAAAAAACGTATAAACAAACGCCCAAACAATAGCCCCCAACCCTGAGAATTTCTCATTATTTTCATAACTGGGAAATAAAATGAAGAATGCTGTTTTATTGGTGACATCTTGTCATTTTAATACCTGTGTGCCAAAAAGTTGCATTCCACTCTACCCCACATCTTCCATCCGTTAGGGCTTTGATTGACAGTTGAACAATCTTGGATGATCTTTAGAATTAAAAAAAAGAATATTCCCTTCTTCCATAAACAATAACTTCTCAGTTTGCGCTCTCCAGTTTTGCAGCCGAATGTCACTAGTGAGAATATCTTAGGATTTTCACTTTTGCTTCTGTTTTATCTTCCATGAAGATAGTGCAGCTGATACTTCAGAGCTGTTTTCTCCTAGCTTTATAAATAGCAACACGAGAATTGTTTGGATCATCTACAGTGCATCTCTGAAAGGGCAAACCAGACAGAAAATGGTGGTCTTTATTTTTCTACTGATCTTCTGATGTATTCAAAAAACAAAATTTGTATCATTCAACTTTAGATCTGATGAGGTCTGATTTTAAACTGGTTTGTCACGTGATTGACATTGATTTCTGAGAATAGTTGCGCTTTTCTTTTTTTTTCCTTCCCTCCCCTCTTCCCTCCTCCTTTGTTTCTATATTTAGGAAACTTGTAACATTTCCTCCAATTTGGATTCTTCCACATCTAATGATACAAAGCTCACACCCCAGCTTTCTGCACTGTTCAAGTCCTTTTGAGATCTCATTCAGATTCTTAAGTGCCTCTTTTCTTGATATCTGCATGTATCTTTATACTACTGTAGTATTTTTTTTCTCTGACAACTTTCATTACTTTAAAGAATTTTAATAGTTGCTGAGGTCAGAGTAGGTAGCTTTTTTCTGCTCTCAGTTTATTTAATTAGAAATGAAATTACTCTGCTTAGTGTAGTCTTTTTAACATGGATTCAAGGATTGCCTTTATGGAGTAGAGTGGTCCAGGTAGTTGTGAACATGAGTATTAAATATCATGTCCTGGCTGCAGCTGAGCCAAATTGAGAGGTTGCACTCATGTAGAAGCCATTTGAGCATCCTCTCAAAAAACCTTTTAAATACTTTATTTTTAAAAAGAAACTTGGACTATTTCTGACTTCCTGGTAGAATCTTCCAGAATTTCATGTATGTTTTTAAATTTTTATTTTAAGTATCTCCAAAGTTAATCTGAGAAGAGACAGAGCCCCTTAGTGATCGACATTCAAGTTATTCTGAGGTTAATTTGATTCAGTGTTACAGTAGTAATTTTAAAAAAATTGAGATGTAGCAGAAAAAGTTCAAATAAACTTGTGAACTCTAATGGTGTTCTTGAATATACTAAAATGTGAATTTGTTATTAATAAGAAATGGCAGTAACTTTAGAATATTGGTTCTTTTTTTGGTTCTAAACAAATTTCTTAAAATATGAGGAAGACCATTTCTATGAAAAATGTTCAAATAAAATTCTAGTATGCAAATTAAAAAATGAAACCCGATTTACTCTAACAGACAAGACTCTTAAAAGGTAGTTCAATTAAATGAAATTGAATTATGATTTATAGCTTAAGAATTCTATTTTTGGAAAGATGTGTTGTGCTTGTTTCAAAAGTTCTAAGAGTGAGTGATGTTTCTAGATGAATACTTAGGTATGATCCTGGGATATGTTGTACACAAAGTTTTGGGTTGAATTCGAATTATTACAATTCTTGGAGTATTATTATTATCACTCTTACATGGATTATTGGCCTTGTCTTGAATTCTGCAGGTTTTGTTGGAAGGACTGTTTATGTCAGTAAAATTAGTAATATACACATCCCATAGTATATGTTAATAACA
This sequence comes from Calidris pygmaea, assembly GCA_003697955.1. Classification (NCBI taxonomy): domain Eukaryota; kingdom Metazoa; phylum Chordata; class Aves; order Charadriiformes; family Scolopacidae; genus Calidris; species Calidris pygmaea. The sequence continues at coordinate 1,182,382 of QJSC01020922.1, forward strand.
GGTACAGAATCTATATTTTATCGTGGAAGTTAATGAAGATGTGTTAATATTATTGTTCTGCTTCATTATCTTTGAAATCTTTGTTGTTGCATTGTGGTGTAAGAAACACCTGCTGTGTGTTCTGTGATCTTTGAAGAACTACAACATTTAAAGAAAACAGGGATATCCTTATTAATGTTAGTGAAATTTTTTGATTTGCACAAGGAAATAGAAATGCAAAATTGTTTCTTTGTCAGCTGTTGTGAAATCCTAGCATCTCATTTACAAAATTAACCCACCCCAAACCCCAAACAAAAATAACCCTGGCATTAATATTTTATTCCATGTAATAAAGCTCAAAACTGCTCTGGACTGAGGACCTGCGGACAGTGTTTGGAACAGCCTGGGTGTGGATGGTGTAACGATCCCAGTAACACTGGAAAAGGACAATGTTTGGAAGGATCATCGAGAGGCCCAATGAAGCCCATTGGCGTGCACTCTAATGAAATGGTGCTTGATGCTAGTCTTTGTCCAAAAGAGAAAAATTACGAGTGGTCTTTTATCCAGTGTCCAGGTAAGGTCTGCTTCCATTCTTTCTTATATATGAAACAAGGGGTGTTCCTCTGTTTAAGCATGCCAAGTTAACATAATTATTTTGAGTAATACAAATAATATTTGCACAAGAAATTTGCTCTTTTCTAAAACATTTCCTAAATATGTAGTTTGTTAGTCTGTCTACTGAACACAAATGTGCTGTCATGCCAGTTCTCATGGGAAATATAATGCAAATAGTTTAACTGAAATCGCTATTTTTATGTAAATAAGTTTTCACACATCCTATTCTTCTGCTTTTTCAAATCTGACTATATGGATGTACTTCAGCTTTTGCTTTCTTCTGGCTTCTGTATCCGTCAAAGAAGGGCACAGCTGAGGACAAATTATCTATAGTCAGGTGCCAATGGCCAGGAACTTCCTGTGTCCCCACTGTTTGTGCCAAAGCCTGTCTGGCAGTGAGAATTGGGGAGGGGGCTACCAAATACCCCAGCTCTGCCTCCAATCTACCTTTTAGACATTTTGAGTAAATGGAATGTATGCTTTTGTAACGTTAAAGAGAATCTCTGCAGTCTAAATTTAAGCCATACCAATCTGATGATAGCATTTTAATTTTAAAATTCATTGGAAAAGAAAGCAAGATATGAGGTGCTTTAGGACAGTGGAAGCTGAGCTGATACAGCCTCCTGCATGGAAACACTCAAACCCTGAAAGCAACGTGTGACAGCAGCGGTGCAGTAGTGCAGGCAAATGAAAAGTGTGCTGGGGAGTTTGACAGACCTCCAGTGCTAATTTACAATAAATAATGCAGTTTAAAAGACAGCTTGATTTTTTTTTTTTTCTTTTTAAGAACAAACGATGCGATTGTGGTAAAGTTAATTTTTTTTTTAAGTGTTCCTACTGCTGATATATTTGGAAGCTGGAGCTTCTCTAGGACCAAAACTTCTATTGGAACATGCACCTATGTTTGCTCTCCTGGGAACTTTTTTCATCAGCATATTCTTGACGTGTGTGTGTTAAGATTTAGAATGCAGCATCTCTGAAGAAAGGTTTTATTTTTTTTTTTTAATATTTTTTAAAAAAGTACATAGAGAATAAATTTAAGTTTTCTGAACTGAAATGTAAAACTAAGTGAACGCTGTGAACAGCTCCAAGTTAAAACCAAAAAATCTCAAACCATCTAATACTGTTTTCTGAACAAAGAAGCCTCTAGTAAATTTCTGTAAACAGCAGAATGACAGTACATTGTCTAGAAACTTCGGTACTTAATCTGTATGTTAAAATACAGGTATGCTGATGATATGTGCACTTAGACTTTCACTGCAGTCCATAGTAGATACATCCATCACTAGTGAAATTGTAATGGAGATATACATTGCTTGTCTGAAATGTTTGAGTTAGAAGATTTCCTCACAGTAGTTGTTTAAAATTTATTCTTCATGGATAAAATTCTGTATTCGTTGTGTGTTTTAACCACAAATTCACAGCAGCTCTACTTCAGTTTAAAAACCCAGTAGTTTTTTCAGTTTGAGGCAAATCCTGCAAAAGTCATAGAAACAAAATTTCAATTAAAGTAAAATTTCATTTTGATTGGTATAAGCTGGAGGTTTTGTTGTTGAGCTTTTGTTTTCATTTCCTGAAAATATTATCTGTAATGGATTATGCTGACACAGTTTATTATTCCTAGCACAGCAATCATTTGGGGTACTTGAAATAAGATAGAATTGATACTAAATGTATATAAACTTACTGAACAATTTGCTGTTTCAATGAAAACAAAAATAAATTGGTTATAAGATGTAGTTTGAAGATTAGTTTGCCAAGTTGATAAATAGTTGGCTAACCCATTCATGTTCATTCAGGTATGCACTTAGTTTTGCTTGTACTTCCTATCCATACTCTTTATTTTGCCTCTGGGCAATTGTGTTGGTGATAAGCAATTTAAATTCATTCTCATTTTCTGCCTGTTGAAATCTTTAGAACTAGTAGTCAGCAAGTAGCATAAAAAAATATTTTTTTTCTGACTGGTCATTTTGAAATCAATAGTCCTAAAAGCAACTTTCGTGGTATTTCTTTTTGTATGAATACATTATTTTTATCACATTTTAATTTTAACTATTATAAATGAAATGGCAAATACAGTATATTAAAAAAAAAGAAGAAAAATAAATAGTATTGGCCAGTGTTAGATAGAGTAAGTAAGACCAAGTTTGTCTTTGAAGCCTATATCTTAAAGCCTAAATATCTCCTCTGAAAAGCAGTGTGGAAAAAAAAAAATCAACATATAATTATCAATATTTGTCAGCATCACCAGCCATTCCAACACAGAGGTCAAAAGCAAATTAGACGTATAATTGCTTTTCTCCAGGGCAGCCCCACTGAAGGTTCAGCTCAATCACATTTGTATGCGTGAGAAAAACTACTCTCCTGCTTTGACTGGTGTACAGTAAAATCACTTAAGGAAAAAAATGACTTTTTAAATTTAACTCCTAGTTCTTACTTAAAGATCATTACAGTGTCTCATTACTCTAATTATTGCTTCAATTATTTAATACTGATGTCTCCAGTTTGCACATGTCTATATCACAGAAAATTGTTGCAATGTGCAGTTCTTCTGACTTTTCAGTTTTCTTATTGAGATAGATGTTTTTAGGAAAATCTGCAAAAATGTAATATTGTTTTTAAATGGTGTGCCATTTAAATTGTAGATCTTAGTGGTTCTTATTGTATAAATATTTTAAATTTGATTTTAAATCTCTCCATTATCTTTGTCTTAACAAAATGTAGGACTATCCTATATGATGAGATTATATTATCACTTGCAACAAACTAAAATACACAATTAGTTAATTGATTTTTTTAAGGTTGCTTTCACCCTTTAAATAACACAAAAAATAAGAAATACAAAATGAAGCATTAGAAAGAATAGAAAATTTACACATCAGTGACACACTAGTTAGAGAATATAGAATGGAACATTTTCCTTACATCATGAGGCAGTCTTAATTAGTAAAGTAAATCTTACTTTACTTTAATAGAACATCTATTTTTTTACTTTAACACTGTTTTTACTTTCGTTCTATTGGGCTGTGTTTTTTTTTTTTTTTTACACTTGCTTTAAGTAATTTAATGTGTAAGACATACAAACAAAACCCAAAATGGAGCTGCAATTCATGGCATTTTTGAGTACCTTTATCTGAGAAAGGCGACAATGCTGCAGAATGGCAAACTGCCTGGAGGAAGACACCACAAAGTTATCTAAAAATCAAGTATTCTTAGCAAGAAGAAAATTTGTAATTTCTAAGGAGATTTATCCAAGATAGTGAGAAAACTTCTGGTCTAGGAGTACGGAAATGTTTGATATTGTTCACAAGATTCTGTAGGTGTAGCTACAGAAAAAGGAAAATATTCTGAACTTGGGAGCTTCAGTGGTTTATGAGCCAAGCCTGGCAATGACTGCAAATGTATTAAGTTACTAAATTCTAAAACAGCTCTAAAAACTTTAAATCATGCAGTGAGAATCTCTTTTCTTTTTTTTCCTTGCCAAGACACCAGTCACCATGACATTTAGATTAAGAATGCAAAGAATAATAAAAAAAATTGAAACAGAATGATATTACCAAGATAGCTGTCCTCTGCTGAGCCTTACCCTTCACCAGTAAGGGATTGACAGGTTTGACGTAGTCTGACATTTGACAAGCTACTGTAATTGGCACATTGATAATCTGCTCAGCACTGTGAGCTCCGAGGTCCCACTCTATAGCAAGGTCATCCCTCAAAACCTCCTGGTTGTCCACCCGAGTCCTGGCAGCAGGATCAATGATTGTGGCAGAATTGATTTTGCTGCACTAGTGATCAGTACCTCCTGACTTTCTTCAAAACATGAAGCACTGGAGAGGAATTGTGGTACAAGATCAGTGGTTTGTAGTGCTGTTGTTTGACAAAAAGCAATTTTATGCATTTAGGGTCAATTTATGTCAATTAGAGTCCAGTTTTTCTACTTCCACCAAAGTCGACCGTAGTGAGGAGGGACTAGAGATGTTTGATGTTGTCCTAATGTCCTTAAAACCTCTTAATGTGCCAAAGCTAATAGGAGGTTCAGAACTGTTAAAAATAAGGCAGTCTTCAGTTAATTCTTTTGTAGGTTCTCTCTCCCCAGTAGATATAAGTTTGAGTGTGAGTTATGTTCTCCATCACAGTAGCCTTTCAATCGCTTCACAGTGGGTTGCATGTAGGTACAAGGGTTTCATTTCGTCTCAGTTGGTGACTTACTGCCTCTTCTTAAGTGACTGGGCAGTGTTTGAAAGCTATGAGGACTGGATTCAGTCACTCAAAATGACAAAACAAAACCAAGAAAGGCTTTCTCACACACCTTAAACTCGCGTGTCACTACAGAGTCAACTTCTGTGGTCTTTTGTGTGAATTCATGTCTTGTTTCAATGCTGTTTTAAAGATGTTCTATGTCAACGTACAAGTAGATATGCTGGTCATTAGTCAGGATTAAACTCCTCAGAAATACATTCGACTGCAATTTTGTAATCACATAAGAATGATTTTGTTCCCAAGAGCAATTTGGTAATGGCTTTTTAAATGTTTTCTTCTAGCTTGCCAGTGCAATGGCCACAGCACTTGTGTCAACAGTAATGTCTGTGACCAATGTAAAAACTTAACAACAGGAAAACAGTGTGAAACGTGCATGCCAGGGTATTACGGGGATCCCACGAATGGAGGACAGTGTACAGGTAAGTTGTTCTGCTGGGAGGAAAAAAAAATTGAAATGACATTTTGTGTAAGGTGAGTTTAACTTTTTTTAATGTAACGTGAAATTAACATTTCTTTAAAGGTTAAATGTTTATCCGATAATACTGATGGGTTGATCAGCTAAATTAATGATTCAGAATCAGATTAATATTTTTAAGAGAAACATAAAGAGAAACTACATCATTTTGTAGTTGTTTGGTCTGGATGCTCTTAAGAACAAGATGGTAATTTAAGGGTGCGCTCCCAGTTAGGGAAAGGAAATGAAAGAAGCTGTCTTGTGAGAGCAACACCTAAAATCCTGGTATTTCAGAGAGGCATAATTTCATTCCATGTAAACAATCCTCTGAAAAGAAGTCAGAAGGTACTTATAAATGAAGTTCGGTATCTACCATGATGCCTGATAAATGTGTGATGCTAGTGGAAAAATTTCGCATTTAACAGACAGACACGTCTTATTCCTGTATAGTTCAAGCAGAAAAGCCCGGTACGCCGAGGATTGTCAGATACCCTAACCTGTTCAATCTGTTGTGGTTTTTAATTGCTGCATTGGAGGATTCTCCTTGAAGCGAAGGAGAGAGAATGAAGTCCAATAATCCAGATGGTTTTTGTATATTGCTGTAGGGCTGCTTTTTCACTTGTGCGGGTGATTTTAAAGTTGACAGTTAACTCCTTCCCTTATAATTAAATGGGAGAAGGGGGTATATATTTAATATGAAAATTCATTAAGGTAGTTGAGATTGAAGCTAAGAAGGTGATACAGAGTTTTATCCCATGATTTTTTCTTCTCTGTTTTGTTTCTTTAACTGGACTTTTGCTTCTCAATGAATATTTATTTATTTAAAGGGTTCACTTGTTCCTTGGCACTTGAACATGCAGCAGTCAATGCATAAAGCTGCACATCTGGTAAACTCAAGCACAATATGTAGAGAGCGTGTTTAAGGGGATGGAAAGATTAATGTCTGCCTCTATTGACAATTGCATGTTTTACTGGTGGTTTATGGCACTTTAAATAATTCTTAATAGTTCACTTATTTTCTGAAGTTGACAAAATATTCTTCTGCTGTCTATAGCACCTTTGTGGCAAAATGATGTATTAATATAGCTTTTATTCTTCAGGGATACGTTTGCTATCAACCAAATAAGCATTCCATCACCTTTAGTGAATTACGTGTAGAGCAATAATAGCTAAAATCAATTTATAAGACCAGTAAAATTATAAATTTTACAACTTGTTTTTTCAACTCTGGTCTGTAAAAGTACATATTTTTATTGATAGACATGATTTTAGCGGGAGCTATTTAGACTAAAGAATGCTTTAAAAATAAATATAATCATTATTTTGAGGCCTTATCTGTATTGGTATATTATATTTTGTAGTATAAAGCCCATAAATCTGTTAAAGTCTTTAAGACATTTTGATGAATTTAGTCATTATGAACTGTAAATTTTCTTTAGTATCATGATTTTTGTTTCTGTGATAGAGGTGCCCAAACTGCAGGCTAGAGATTTCTGCAGGAAAAAAATACCAATGATCTATAGATAAGTCAAATCAATTTTACTTGGATTTAAGAGGATTTTGGAGCTCTAGTTGGGACTGGGCAGTGTGTATATATAAACAAAGAGATGGTTCAATTTCTTTTTTTCTTTCATTATGGTAATGCTTTTGGTATCACAGGAAAAAAAATAATTTGAAAATAGCTGCAAATTAAAACCAAAATTAAAGTAAAAGCATACGGAAAAAATATGAGTGGAAGAAGGGACAACCTGGTAAGAAGCTGAACTTAAGTGTGACTGAAATAATTAGAAAATGATACAGGAAATTGTATGGAATCAAAGACATTTGTATGCCAATCGAAGAAAAAAAAAAAATGAAGAACTGGAAAAACCCGGTCATCCTTATAGTCTTTTCTTGTGTCACTTTTCTCTGCTGCTGCCAGCTGAGTTTCTGGCTTGACCCTACCAATGTTTCTTTTCTGCTAAGACTCACCCTCTGCAGGGCTGGGACTCCCTGAGCACGTGGCGCATTTTTTTCCTCTGAGCTCCTGAGTTATTTCTTTGAGGATCCAGATTGAAGACTGTTTAAAGGAATGACAAGATAATGGCTATGACTCTGAAAATACAGCTGTAATACTATAATATTCTTCCTACAGCAAGTTGCTATAGTTACAAGGGTGCAACTTGGTTATGAATTGGAGAGCAGTTGAAGCAGGGAAAAGAAGTTGTACTTGATGTCTACAGTTGAGAGGCAAAGTGGTGTACACTAAGAATTATTCTCTTAACATACTCATGACACACTAGATAAAATAATTTTATCCCACTGCCCTGACATAAATACTTATGAATTCATACACATTTTCAGTACATGTATTCTGCTGTTGTGTTATAGACACTTATAGGTAAAATCTGACCTCCCAACTTAGTTTGACAATTGGTGATATAGATTAAAAAGGTTTCCAAGAAAGGCTTCCTTTTCTTTTATAGGCTGGATTAGCTTTTGGTCTTCTTTAGATCCCTGATGATTTTGACAGGAAGGAGATGCATAGCACGTCTTTCAGTTCTTGTAAAGCTTTTTTTCCCATAACTATGTCAATCCTTTCCTAAATCCATTTTTAGACTTCTGGGAGGTCTTTCAAAAAGCTCTGAAAGAAGCTGACTGTCCACTCCTGAGTGATCAATTATTTTGTGACCTTTGTCCAGGGATGGAAAACTTTTTGCAGTTGTAACTATTGTCCTTCTCTGGGAATGATGATGCCTTTACAACTGCCATCAGATAATTGATACATTCATAACGATATTGCATAGTGTTATGCTATCAAATTACTTTGACATTGGTAACGATTGTTATAGAAAAAAAGATACAATTCATGTTTCAGAAGGTTTTGAATAGTTGTGATTAAAGAATGGATAAAAAAAATTGACTTTTCTGGATTATAGCTCACTATAATTGCTGACATTTCAATAGCTTTAAAAGAAATCTAAGGACATTTTGCATCCTGATATGATGCAGGCTTAGTAGATGTGACAAACCTAAAAAGAAGGACAAAGAAAAGATGGAGGCATAGTAACAGGCTTCAGATATGTGAAAAGAAGCTGAAAAGAGAGAATGATGATAAAATGCCTTCCCCTGCTTTCGCTGAGAAAGACGTAATGGGATTGCAATAGGTTGCAACAGGAAAGATTAAGTTGGAATACAAGGAAAACTTTCTACTGGTTAAACCGTGAAACAGGTTGCGTAAAGACATTATGAAATCTGCGTTACCACCTGCACTTTATTTTCAAGATCTTCAAATTTCTGTAGCTTTGGAAAAGGGCAGTGGACTAGCTGATTCCACCACCTTCTCCAATCTTAAATTTCAAAAGATTCTTGGAGTCTGAGATGTAGAATGCAGGGAGGTATTGAATAAAGATAAAGTATTCTGGTTATATATATTCTGGTATAATTTAATAGAAAATTATCTACGTATAGCAAAATGACTATGGATATTTGCCATACTATGAACGCTTAATAAAGATGTTCCTAAGTCTTATATATGACTTATTTTGGAATCTGTAGTATTGTTGTTACTGTGGTGTTAAAAAGCCTTCCAACTAATGCTGGTTTACTTTGTGAGTGAGCCTTGCTCTGCTATATTTTCGTGTCAGAAGTGTGGTGTGTTAGTTGCTGATGGGCAATAGTTTGACAACGGTCATCCCTTTTTATAATTAACTATTGCAATTTTTCTTCTTAAAAATTCCTGCCTGATACCAGTTACTCATTTAAGTTCTGTCGCTTGAACTCTCTCTTCTATACAGGGAATGAGAGTAAGAGTTTATATTCTTGGTGTATACATGATCTCTATATTCAGTAGTCCTAAAATGTGGCTTGCAGTCAAGATGTATGTGCTCCAGTTCCTTACAATATTTCACTGTAAAAATATCTAGTTTGAATTATTTTTATATTTGATTCATTGCTGCATTCTATACAAAAATCAGTGCTAGGTTCCAAAAGTGTCTAATTTTACATTAAAGAAAGTTCTGTGACTTTAATTTATTACAGTTATGTGTTCTTATACTGATTAAAAATGGTTTCAGGTAGTTGTGATGTCTGTGATGTCAAACAGGTAGCCAAAATATAAAATGAAATTAATTTGTTACCTTATATGTTTTTAGTTACACAGAAACATTTGCATTCTTTGTTGGAAATAAATGATATGCAGTGCACAAATTAGTAAGTCCAGACCCTGTGCATGCCTCTGGCAAAGAAAAGTGTAAAGTGATGGTTCCATCGAAGTTACCCTGTAAGTTACAGCATCCTTCTTAAGAGTTGGCTCAATGTGCTAGAAAGTAAGAGGGACGCCAGAGGTGAATTCTGAACATGAGGGAATAGAGTGTGCTGACAAGGGACAGGTTTTGGGTTCCAGACCAAGCTCTAGTTCTGTTTACCCCTTTTATCTGACTGGTCTTGATTGCAAATATATGATCAACCCCTGGAGTGCTAAATGCAGTGCTGTCAGAACGTGCCCGGAATATTTAAGCAATCAAACTCTCTAGTTATTTAACAGAGAGTTACGCTCTGTGTCATGGTGAAGCTTAGGTGAGAGCTGCCCAGCTCAGCCGTGTTTGCTTCTGAGTAGGTAAAGCTATCCAGATGTAGGAAGCCTCGTATTCTGAGATGCTGAAGGGTTGGAGGACAGATATTCCAACTCATTTTAATTCTTTTTTATTTCTTGTTTTTTAAATTCTGCTCAAGTCCCATTTGAGGTACAATTTTGAAGCCATGAATAGTATGAATTCAGTAGCAGAAAATTCATCATTAAATATTGATGGATTTTGAAATAAATAAGAAGTCGGACTTTAGAAAGGAACAGGTGCTGATTTGCTGTCTTGGTGGTTTCTCTTAGTGTTATATTTTCTTCAAGGGCTTGTTCTGTCATGTACTGCATGTCTGGGAAATATGCAGTGCTTTTATAGAAGTTCTAGAAAAAAATAGAGCTATATGTGTACTACAGATTGCAGCTTAAAGTTACAGCAGAACACTGGATGGGAGATTGCTCGGAACAATTTTGTGTAATCTTGGCAGCATTTTTTAACATTATTTTCAAACTTATTAATCATCTACTTAGTTGTCAATGCTAAAAAAAAATTACTCTAGCTGCTTATCATCTTGTCATTTTCTTTATGCATAGTATTTTTAAAAAATTATTCTTAAAATGTATGAGATGCCAGGAGAGAATTCTTTACAGTAACTTATGACACACACTGTGAATGTATAATACATTTAATAATATGATAACGTAAGCACTTTGCTGTATTGCCATTTTTTTCATACGCTGATAACATCCCAAACAGCGTTCAGCTTTCCCATAATTGTACTACCATTGCTGTTGCTTCTACAGTAGGAGTAAAAGTGTGAGTGCCAGCACAGCAGGAACATTATCTTTTAACTTGCACTGCTCACTCTCTAAGCAGCCTTAAAAGGCCTGGTGTTTAAGACACTGATGACCATTCTGTAACAGCCTCCCATCAGATAGGCTGTGTGGGTGAAGTTTTCAAAACAAATCTGTAGCATTTCCTTTTCCTGTATAGATCTTTCTCCTTCTCGGCAGTCATACAGTTGGACAATTTCAATACTCAAGGCAACAGCTTCCCCCCATATTTGATTTGTAATCATTCTGTTTGAAAATGTAAAGTGAAATGCTTACTGGAAACATGTAATTTTTTTTACCAGATCTTCAAACTATTAGCTAAAGCAAACATGTTTCTAGTGAGTGTACACCATGGGGCATCCGCTGCAGTCACGTGAGAGGTCTGGGTGGATTTTTTGTTCCTCCAGTACGTAGAGTGTGAAGGACAGAACAAATCTGAGCCTTTCTGCTATTCTTCTAAAGCATCTGTCTCTCTAAGAGCATGCCTTGTGCAGTGTCTGTTTCTATTGCACATTGTGTAACTCAGTACTTTTCACCTGTATTTATATCTGTGTGTGTATGTGCATATGTCTACACATACGACTCCCTGAATTCGTTCCTCATGAATTTGGGGATCTATGCATTAGCTGTGCAATTTACATATACCTATATTAGGTGCCTCAAGAGATTATAAAAAAAAGATAGGAATCAATAAAAGTCTGTGTTGTTAGATTGGCTTTAAGGTAAATTGACTTAAGTCGGGTTGACCCCAGCCATGAAATGGTTGGCTAGATATATTTGTGATTATTTCTGTTGGTGAAAGAAGATTAAATAAAACTTATTAGTGACTTTTTGATACCTAAGATTTATCTTCAGTAGCAGGAGGAAAATCCATGTTGTTCAGATCTTGCTGCTCCAAAGAATGTGATTATTCTGCTGAGTAACTCATGTCTGAGATGTTTTAAGAGGTTTTGAGAGAAGAGGCTGAAGATGGCAGAAGTCATTACTTCTGATGTCTGAGAAAGAGAGACATGAGAAAGATGTTAAACTCATCATGGCAGCTAATTGAAAATGGTCTCCTTGAGTTTTAGGTTCTATCTAACTTTGAAAGATGTCTACTGGGTAGATTTATAGATCTCTTTTCTCTGGCACTGTTTCTAACATTTTTACCTGCTCAGCAGTAGCAACCTTCGTAACACATTGTTGTCAGGACAGTCCTTGGAGGAGCTGATAGTGATTTCCTTCCTTCCTTGTCTCTCCAAAAGAAATACTGTTAAAAGCTACCATGGGCATGATCCAAAACAAAGTCCTCTTCCTACAGGGCTATCAATGTGTCTTAGATATTTGGCAAAAAAAATTTAAAATAATCAATTTCATTAACAAAGAGCACATGTGGATTAGAGTGGGGTTTTTTGTAGGCAGCACATCTAAGAAACCCCACAGTGACTTTTAAGTAGTCTGTAGTCCGGTCTATTAGAACACAAACATCAACTTGAACAAGATTATCCATGGAAAACTAGAGGAGGAGTACAAAGGACAAAATAGAAACATCCGCCTTTTGCTACCAAATAATTTCAAGGTAGGTGCCCTTCTTTCCCATTTTCTTTCCAATTCAACGATTTATTGCTGTGTCCAAACTGAATCAGACTCCATACAATCCACACTAGATCTTAGGAAAGTTTCTTCTTTTTACTTCTCCAATTTGTTTTGATTCTGCTCTTTGATATCCTTTCTGAAGCATTTCCTAGTTTTCTACTCCTGCTTCAGGTTTTCTGCTTCTTGTCATCTTCTCTCTCAACCCCGACTGCTGCTCCCAATGTTTTTTACAAAGTTTGTAATTTTTATTTGCAGCCAAGGAAGTTTTCCTTCCCATCTAGAGAGTACAAAGTAACCCAAGTGCCCAGGACAACATCTTTCTACGTGCTCCCCAGCTATACTCTTAGAATATATATACAGGCACGTGTGTGTGTGTGTATACATACACAGTCCACAGTATTTGTATATTAAATTGTAATACAGCAAATGACATAATTTCACACATTAAAGAAAGCAACCTGTCTTTTCATAATTGAAAAAGTTGATAGCGTGACGAGGAAAACAAATTAATGTTCAGTTTCTTTTCTGAACTAAAATATGCTGTTGTCTACTTAGTTGATAGAAAGATACCTGGTAATTTCCCTTCAGACTTATTTTTGCAGTTTTCAAAAAGTTATACAAGCAATGAGGGAACAGAAAACAGCAGTCTTAATTTTTCACTTCAACACTATCACTGCGTAGCTTTTAACTTACCGGTAATTTGGGATTGCATAGGGCAGGTGTAGAGAAGCATCAACCTAAATATTCTGAACATGAATATTTTATGACTGTATTTGTGGCAGTAAACTTAAAAGTGGAAAAATTATTTCCCTAAGAATAATTTTATTTAGTAAATATCATAGCACATGACGTATTTGAGTTTTAGTCTCAAAACACCTAGGGAGTAATATATCGTAGTATTAGGAATGAAATGATGCTATTTTAAAAAGGCAAAACTAGGCAGATGGTGTTGGCCTGAGAAACAGTTTTTGGAAGGAGAAATAAAATCTTACATTTAAAACTTCATCAAGGGATTTTTTTTTTTTTTCAGTAACCTGAAATCATTTTGTTCTTTTGTGATTCAGAACTTTACAAACAGATTCTGCAGCAATCCTGACCTTTGTAAATATTTTCAGCTAAAATGGGAATTGAAGGGTTCTGTCTGTCAGGGAAGTCCCACTGCTGGCCAGTGTCCCAGACACACGTTGGTTACTTTTCAGGGCTGCCACAAAAAGGCCGTACAATTGAGGGATTTGTGCTCTTTAACAACGCGCTTAAGTATTCTAGTAATTTCTGTTTGTTGGAGGTAGTTCGTGCCAACACTCTGAGCATCAGGAAAGTGATAATTGTTTTGTTTTAGATGAAATTTATAGTCTGCTTTTGGAAAAGCTATTTTGGTGTGCTAATATTTTTTTATTATTATTTTATTTTACTGTGTGCATGACTGAGTACTGGAGCAGATTGCTGAGATAGGTTGTGAGCCTCCCTCTTTGGAGATATTCTAAAGCCTCCTGGATACTGTTCTGGGCTACCGGCTCTAGGTGGCCCTACCTGAGCAGGGATGTTGAACCAGACAGTCTCCAGGGGTCCCTTCCAACCTCAGCTGTTCTGTGATTTGAAAACAGTGCCATGTACTGAGGCATTCAAGACCAGGCATTTTGAAACTTCTCTTCTTCATGTCCTGTTATTTTTTACAGGAATACAGCATCTGTAATACATTTGTATAGTAGCTATAGGCTCATCACATTTTGGTTCCACACACCAGTATCCTCAGCCAGCAGTGTACACAGCGGCAAAAGCATTTTCTTCTGCATCTTCCTAAAATAGAATTAGGAATGAACATTAACTGATGGGAGTTTTGACTCTTTTAGAGAATGCCATGGCAATTTGGGATACAGAGATTTTATGCAGTTTTCCTGTTTATCCATTTCAATATCTAGCATGTAGAGAGTTGTATTTATGGAATTCACCAATGCATTAAAGATCATGGGTTTGGGTATTCCAATATTAGATGTCTAAAATTTTTGAGGAATTTTTATATTCAGTTAAATATTATGTTCAGTTAAATATTATGTTGGAGATCAGTGAAAAAGAGAGTATGGCATGCTTCATACTGTCTTCAGGTACTAGAATATGGAACTAAATAAAAGAAAAAACAAAACACTTCCACTGTTTGTTTTGTACCTTGATTTCTATGAAACAGTGGGTCAAAAGTTCCTAGTAAAACTCTGTGATAAGAAGCTGTAATTTAAGATTATTCAGAAGAAAGGAAAGCTCACATATAGTGCTAAATTCCAACATCAACCATGATTTTGTTTATCCTATACAAACAAAATAACCAAAGGTTTTGAGAAATGAGGGGGCTGTCAAGAAGTCTCACTTTGCAATAGTCGTGGTGTTTTTTTGTTGTAGGTTTTTTTTGTTTGTTTTTTGTTTTATCTTTAGAGTGTTGAATAGAGATAATGACACCAATTGCTCATTTTTACGCAATACTCTATTATAGAATAAAGACACTTAGTATTAACTAAAATGCTGGAATTTGTTTTTAGTAGTAGATAGAGGGCTTCTTAGTACATATGAAATATAAAGAAAAGAGAAAACACAATAAGGTATTCAAGAGAAACTTCATATTGCTTCTTGCAGAGAGTTTCTCAGAATAAACACTCATTTTTAAGAAGGCCTTTTTCCCCAAAGGTGATTTGAAAAATTATTTTCCTTCCTTTGGTGAATGTTGTTTATTGAACAGTGTTCAAGACAGTCTGAATACTGTGTGAATAAAATGCCTGTGCTTGAGTTTAGTTACGAACTTAAATTCACTCCAATCAAAGTGTATTGCAAATAAGTCCTCTACTATTAAAGCAGAAGAAAAGTGGATTACCATAAGAAAAACTTAGTTGAGGAACTTGGAAAGAGACATTTTTAACTAATTACTGTTCCAGTTATTTTTTGACTGCCAAGCAAAATGTGCTAAGCAAACTTTTCAGTATGCTATTAATTGTTGTGTATGCATATAATTTTATTTTGCTCTTTTGTAGATTAGACCTGTATTATAAGGTATGACTTCTAGCATAATTAATTGTAAATTAAAAGCAAAAACTCAACTATAGTTAGGAACCTTTTTATAGATACGTTTGTATTCCGTAACCTACTTCTACTAGAGTAATCCTAGGTAAAAGACTTGGAGTTATACTTCGAGTAAAATGTCCTTGTCACACTGAGTTTAGATGTCTATAACGTTATGGGAGGAAAAAAAAAAGAAGAAACAACTGTTGAAAGCAACATTCCTCATGGTTAACCTCCAGAGAGAGGTTACTTGGGTGGCTGTGGGACTTCATAAGGTTTTGACTGATTATTCTGTGATCTGTTTGGTATATTTAATCTTTTTGATGATTTTCCCCAACTACATACAGAATACTTATAAATCTGCTGTCAAGCACTGAAAACCCCAAATCTTTAAGTTAGTGCTTAATTCCCTAAATTTGATTTACTTAATAAATTAGGATGTATGCTCATTGCGAAGGGATCCCCACAGTGGGATGGGCAGAGCATGGGAAGAGCAAAAGTGAGAAAACTCATGGGTTGAGGTAAAGACAGTGTAACAAGGGAAGAAAAAAAGGGGTAAAAAACCAAACAAAGTGAAGGCAATCACTCACCACCTTCCCACAAGTAGACTGATGCCCAGCTAGTCTCTGAGTGATGGCTGTCTCCCAGACCACTATTAGCATCTTAACCTGAGAACTGAGAATTCAGGCATCCTTTAGTTGATCACCACTTACTACTTTTATAGATATTGAAGAGATACAGCAGGTTGATTTATATTATATACCTTTATCTCTGTGCTTATTTTATCTTTTCGCAAGGATTAATGACAATTCTATTGCTTCCACTGATGTGGTGATCAAGTCCTTCTGCATGTTATTGTGTAACATAATTTTTGGCACTGATGAATGAGTTGCTCTTGCTGTGCATTCTTATTTTTCTGTTTTTCAGGTTTACATGCTATAAATTTAACGAGTATTTATAAAATGTATTTCTGATGTGCTGAGCTGTGCATCACGATGTTCACCTTGTAAAGTCACTTGTTTCCGAAAGATGTTCCCAAAGAAGATAGGCAGGGCATGATTTAGAAACTCTCAGCTGACCAGAAATATAGTGGTGTTGCCTGCCTCTTAGAAGCAGACATATTTTACCTTGTATTGAAAGAGATGTCAGGA
The DNA here is from genome assembly GCA_003697955.1 of Calidris pygmaea. Lineage (NCBI taxonomy): Eukaryota > Metazoa > Chordata > Aves > Charadriiformes > Scolopacidae > Calidris > Calidris pygmaea. The sequence goes on from QJSC01020922.1 coordinate 1,198,847, forward strand.
GCTCGATTAGCTACAGTGTATAGCTGAGAAGATCCATCCTTCGATCGCAGGTTGACGGTTGTAAATTGAAGATGACTAAGTTTTCTAAAATCACTGTTACTTGATCCTCAAATAAACATTTGACTGCAGCCAGAATCATATTCTCCCAAATAAAAAAAAGTGTTTGTAATTTCTGAGTCTACCCTTCTAGATATTTCTACGTGCTGAGAAGGTCTCATTCTCTCTTGTTACTGCAACCACTCATGACTTCCCTATTAGTCTCATAGTTTTAAATGAAGAGAATCTACAGTCAGTCAGAAATTCCACTATCTCTGTCTATAAATCTTGAAAATCCCACAAATACGTCTCCTCACAAATGGTCAGTCTGACATGTTAGCGTGCAGCATGGTGTCTGCCATCATTGACTGCAGTTTTACAGCCTAAAATAATTAAATTTCCTTTTATTTTTTTTTTACTTAATTTCGGTGTGTGTCCATCAGTTTAAATTAGATCAGAGACTGCACATCAATCAGAGAATTGTGCCAGGACCTCCCACTGTACCAGGGGACCATGGAGTTACCTGTTTGAATCCTTAGACATCAATATGCCACCAGGACAGAAGAGTCAGGATGTGGTCATTGTGCATTGAAATGGTCATCCCGTTCGCAAAGGGGTCTTGGAACCCCCCTACAGGCTATTGAGAAAATGGCTTTTGAGGCATCAAGCAACTGTTTTTGCGACTGGTAGAATGAAGATTCTCAAAAAAACCTCTTGTAATGCCATTTCTGTTTGATTGCAGTTGATTTTCTGAGTGGTAAATGCAATGCCTTACAATGGCAGGCCACATTCGTTATATTAGAAAAAAAAAAGCTTCACTCACAACTGAATGCATTAAAAATCAGTCGTATTTTGTACCTCCTAATGGCTAACGCAGGGAAATTATTTGCTGACTTCTTTACATTTTGTGGTGTTTTTGTCTGATAAATTGTGTAAGGCATTTCTCTTCTTTGGGCTTTTACTCTGAATGACCAAATACACACAAATAGTTGCAATCACCAGTTGCTGATTTCAGTTGTTTTTCACCTTAGATTGGAACTTTTTTTTTACATTTAAGGCCGCTATGAATAGCTACTGAGTGGTTTTAAATTGTTTTGCTTTTTGTACTGCCTTATAATAATCTTTGATTATTTTTTTTGTTCTGTTATAATTTAGGAAGTTATACATTCGCTTAGAGAGAGGGGAAAAATAGCAGTGTTTTGATGAAAGGAGCCTTTTGGCCAAAATTTTCAAGTTGAGAAACTGCCGTCTTTTTAAGAAAATTTAAAAAGCCACAATTTTAAAAAAAAATGTGCTAAGCCTCTGGTATCTGAAAAAGTCTTCTTAAATACATCTCTTATTGGATATGCAAAGACGAAGGCATCTAAAATCATCAGTTTGTGTTTTTCCTTTAAAAATGAACACAAACAACAAACCCCACTGTTTTAGTTTTTACTAAATCTAGTAAAATTTTTAGTCTGCCAGATCTGAAATTAATTCTTTAAGTAATTCTAATTTTCTCTTATGTTTTCATGTGAGAGGCCTCTTCACAAACAAGAAAACTAAGAGTAATTTAAGGAATAATATTTTAATCTAGTAGGTATGTGAAAGAAGCATCACTTTAATTGCTTGCATGCTTAAAGGACTGTGCTATACATCAGATACAGAATTTAGTTTTTGACTTGATCTCACAAAACCTGCAGCTGAACCCACTGTAAAATTTGTAGGCTATTTATTTCTTAATAACATATCATATTAGATTTAAAAATGAAAACAATAAGTGGAAAGAATGAAAAGGAAACTGATAACTAGGACATGTTAAATTTATCTCTGTTTCTCTATTATCTTCCTGTTTCTTTTTCATTATCTAGTTGTATAAAACAAAATTATGGTTTTCCAAGCTGTCTTTGTAATGTTAGTCATTGATGTTTAAAGACAGATTTAGTATGATTGCTGGAGAGGAATTTATTACAAACAAACAAACAGAAATCAGTTCATTTTTCAGGATGAACACTTTAAACAGAAGAAATAATGAAGTACAAACACTGCAGAGCTATTTTGCCAAAGTATAAAAACAGTTTAAGAATAAATACAAGCCTTTAAATGGAGAAGTTTGTCATTGTGCTGGTCTAACCAAAGTAAATTTTGTTTTCTGCAACAGAAATACAGCCCGTTTGTTGCTTTCCAGATTCGTTTTGGGTTTTTTAGAATAAATAACGTACTTCAGGAATGTATGTGTCAGTCCAAAAGCGAAGGAAACTTCACTTGTGATTTCCAGGTTGTTTGACTGAGTGACACAGTATTGCTTTCTAGGAAAAAAGTAATTGCCTTACTAGTAGTCTTAGGTCACGGTCAAGTGAAATTGTCTGTATTTTGCTGTGACTATAAATTCCAGATAAAAAAGTTAAAATGACATTCAGGCTTGGGTGAATTGCTTTTTTGGAATGGGAAGTGGCTATGGACAAGAGCATTTCTGTAACCACCAGGTGAGCCTCTAAAATGCTGAGGAAGAGCAGAGGGCAGGCTGAAATGCAGTCTGAGAGAACAAATTTGGTGCTTGTTGAAAAAATTGCAATGGTGTGAGGAGTGTCAAATTTTACAAAAATGGCTGTCTGGGTGATTTGGCATATTTGCCTTTTCCAGAACAAATTTATCCAGTATTGATCTGGTAAAATGATTCTCTAATTTTTATTAATGTTGGGAATAGCTGACCTTGCATTAAATGATACATACATGATATATTTGATTTGGGGGGTTTACAGAATTCCTCTACATCCAGATTCTACATCCTGACTATATAAATCCTAAAACTATATCTATTCCTTTTACCTTTTCTCTCTCTGGCAAGTATAGCGTCTCTCAGTCCTTAGTACTCTGTCAATGTACATAGGTAGTTTTCTGTCTTTTTTGTGCGGTTAGTGAACTATAAAAAAAAAAATTTGTTTGAGGCCAAACAAAGATAAATCACAAGATAAACCAAAAAAGATGAAATAAAATTAGCCATGTATGTGCTAATTAGTCTAATAAGACTGGCTTATCATGAAAGTTAATTGTGCCACTATAAAACGACAGTTGCATTTGACTCGCCTGTACTTTTGCAGTGCTTGCTAGAAGAGAGTAGTACTTTTTAATACCAACTTTTTTTTTTAGCACTTATTTTTATTGCTTGTTGCTTCATAGAAGTTATTTAGTGACAGGACAAGAGGTAACGGGCACAAACTTGCACACAGGAAGTTCCATCTAAACATGAGGAGGAACTTCTTTACTTTGAGGGTGGCAGAGTCCTGGAACAGGCTGCCCAGAGAGGTGGTGGAGTCTCCTTCTCTGGAGACATTCAAAACCCGCCTGGACACGTTCCTGTGCAACCTGCTTTGGGTGGACCTGCTCTGGCAGGAGGTTGGACTAGATGATCTCCAGAGGTCCCTTCCAACCCCGTATCATTCTGTGATTCTGTCATTATCTGTCTCGAAGGCTGAATGGATGTATTTCCTATAAAAGTAATTTTTGAATGCTAGAAGAGCATCAGGAGCTTCCAGATCAGTATACATTTCTAGGAAAATAAGTGACTAGACAGTTTTGTAATATTACTAATGAAGAAAATTGTTTCAGAAGGGCAATTCTTATATGAGTAGACTAATGGATTATGTAAGTGAACATTTACAGTGAAATTGAGCATTACACTGTTATATCTAAACTATGTTTATTCTTGCTATTTCTTACTTAGCCAACCTGCATGAGAAAGCCCGTGTCTCCTTTTTAAGAGACACATACAATTTACATGTTTTTTTTATACAGCATATGTGTGTTTTGATGTGTATGGGGTTTTTTTTGATACATATGTATTTATTTTTTTAATACAACTTATGATTTGCACATTACCAAAATTAAGGCAGTGCATCTCAATATTTAATAGCTTTCTTATAGCTTTCCTTTTAAAAAAAATGAGCAAGGTGTCTTCAAGGAATTATCTAGCAGCTACTGGTTTAGTAATCTTTGAAGTAAGCAAATGTATTAAGTTAAAGTACCATTTGTAGTGAGCTCTGTTTGAGAGAAAAATTGCTCTTGTAGCTATACATTGGAGATGGGGGCTAAGCAATAAGTGTTTTTAAATTCAATTGTCTAAAATGCATACTTTGTGGAAAAAGCGATGGGTATTCTTTTGTTGTCAGCATCAGCAAGTACATTTATATGCTGAGCTAGCAACTCAGAATCAATCATGCTGTGGATTTATTATTTAATAAATTCTATAGGGTTGTGATTTTACAGCATGGTTTTACTCTACTGGATTATATTGTATTCATATAATCTTGCTGTTCTGCTTGCAATCTGCATGTTGTCAAAAGGGTAGTGTGTGAACTGCTATTTCCCTAAAATAGAGTAGAAATTGCCAGGGTGGTGTGGTGGTGGGTTTTTTTTTGTTTGTTGTTGTTGGTTTTGGTTTTTTTAAGCTCTAATGTCATTATTTCAGTTAGTATGTAAAAATTGCATGATAAAAAGAGATAAAAAAATATATAGTTTAGGCAGATTTATTATTGTAAACCATAGGTTGATTATTTATTTAAGGTAGCTAAAGATTGATAAAATGTTTGCATGGTAGTTAATTATTTAAAATTTTTGCTTTTTTTTTAAAAAAAGCACGTGTGCATGGTGTAAACCCAAGTTGGAGAGGAGAGCATACAGTAGCATGGGAAGCCTCTTGAAGTTGGGCTGAACTCACTGTTTCTGTCCATATGAGCGGCACATACAGGTGCACTTACAGCACTGCAGTAGGTCACCCTCACAGTAAAAAAGTGTTTTCTTCTGTTTTGATGGAATTTCTTGGGTTTTAATTTGTGGCCGTTGCCTCTTGTTCTGTCAGTGGGCACTACTAAGAGTCTGGTTCCCTCCCATCAGGCATTTATACACTTTGATAAGATCCCCCTGGGACTTCTCTTCTCCAGGCTGAATCCCAGCTCTCTCAGCCTCTCCAAATATAAAAGATGCTCCAGTCCCTTAATCACCTTTGTGGTCGTCTTCTGTTTTGGTTTCATTCCTGTGAAATTGAGTTCATGGATGTGGAGTATATACAAAGCAAAGCATGGTAGGAGGGGGATGACTGGGAAATTTGTTGCAGAAGTCCACTCATTATCTGCGCTAAAATACTTGATATTAATGAGATGTTACCATTAAATATTGCCAGTCAATCTGGGGGATTATTTCCAGCATCTACAGAGGATTGAATTGCTAAAATGTATCTACACCTAGAACATAAAAGTGATTGGAACTCATTATTAAAGCTCAGCCTGCAGGCAGTTTGTATAAATTCCTGTACTTAACTCATGTTTCTCGGTCATGATGGGAGTGAATGAACGTTTCCAAAATACTGTATCTAATGTTTCTGGTCTTACTTGCAAGAAGAATTTTTGTAGTTTATATGTTTTTTTTAAATATACGTATCATATAGTTTATGTAAATTTTGAAATTTGATTTGAAGAATGTACACATGTATGTATGGGCAGGAATTTGCAATATGAAATAATCACCATCAGAGTTGTACAATATGTTTTGAAGTAAAATATATCTCCATGTCTATATTCTGTGCCTGAAGTTTTCATACACAACATTATGACAATTCGAATTCTCATCTTTTCTTGTATCTTAAAGTGAAATATGGGCATCAATAACAAGTTTTTCTGTGTTTCATGTACTGCAATTTATTTTGGAGGGTGTGAGGCTAATGATAATTCTTGCCTAATAGAAGGTTCTGAAATTCATCAGAAACTGGCATTTATTTTGATTCTTATGTTTGTCCTATATTTAAAAAATTGTGTGAATTATGAAATAGAGAATGATGTATGTACTTCTTCTCCATGAGAGAAAAGGAGCCATGGTATACTATCAATCCCTGTTGTATCCTAGAGGAGTGACCGTCTCATTGCAGATAGATTACATTGCCTGGAATTTACTTACTATTATTTAAAGTCAGTAATGTTTGGGGATGCAGATTTTTACTCTTTTTTTTTTTATTATTATTATTTTTTAGTGAAAGACGAAAGAGTTCTTAAATGTGCCTTTTTTTTTTTTACTTCTGGGATATTGTTGTGGACCATAACTGTAGTATTAACTCTGCCTTTGTTCAAATGATTTCAAAGCTCTCTTTTTGTTTGCTTTTCTCAAGAGCAAGAGTTCCAATTATATTAGACATTTTACCAAGGAGCTGCAATAATACTTTCTTTAATTAGACATTTGAAACTAATGGGATTTTGCCATTGGTCAGTATTTCACCTTTGTATAGAAAAGATGTATTGTTCATAATTTTCTGTATTGCGCATTGAAATGGTAGACTGTAATGGCTATTCTCCAACTGCTATTATTTAAGGTGTGGAGGAGAACCCCTAATGACACATGCATAGTTCTTAACTCTACAGAAAGTAAACTAAATGATGTGCTAGTGAAATGTTCATCTAAGAAGCTTATAATTGAAGTAGTAATATTTTTTTTTAATACAGCTTGTAGGAAGTGTGATTATGATGAAGTATTAAAATCTGTGAAAATTCCTTTAGTTATAAAGTAAACTATGGGTGAATAAATCTCACTTTTCTGTTTTCTTTTTATAGCTTGCACTTGCAGTGGACATGCAAATATTTGTCACATGCAAACAGGAAAATGTTTCTGCACAACTAAGGGCATCAAAGGAGACCAGTGTCAACTGTGAGTACAACTAAATGTAGCCCAAAGTTATTGCAATTCATGCCTAGTGTATAATCACTTTTTTCCTTTTTTGTGTTTTGCTTTTGTAGCTGGATTTTGTGATTGACCTGATAATGCTTTAGTGATAAATCTGGTGTTCTCTGTGTTTCTCAGGAAATTGAATATTAATTAGTCTTTTGTTAGTAATATTTTTGCAGACACTACAGATTTTAAAAATATCCTGTAAAAAAAAAAAAAAACAAACAAAAAAACCACAAAACAAAAAAAAACCCTAGCTGGAGAATTACCTGTAGTTGTCTTCCTTTTTTTTAGGATTTTTAAAAGTTACTGTCAGTAAAAAATGTCTGCAAAATTGGTAACTGTGTTCAGTACCTTTGTCACATACCTTGATTAGAATCTATAGTGATTAGATTTTTATCGTCTTGGAAACATATTAAGGTGCACAGAGTTTTAGACATTTTCCCATATCATTAAATATAGAAAAGATGGAAAGCATTTGCCTGTGATGGAAACTAAAATTAGTGTATCTTGTTTTGTACTAGAAGAGTTTATTGTGTTTGGTTAGAGAAATAGTTCACAACACACTAAGGTTAACTAGAATTAGCCTTATATTATATTATAGAGATGCTTCTTATATTCGGAAATGTTTCTTTCAGTTCTTTCTATCCTGTACACTGCATTATCCAATAGGAGCCTTATTCCTTTCACAATTATAGTTACTTTAAATTGTATCTGGCCCCAAAATTGTCTTAGTAATGTTGGTTGCAACTGGGGAAAAGGCATAAATACAGCTTATTCCTCTCCAGCAGGGAGAGGTGCCAGAAGGTAATGTTCTGCCTGCCCCAAGGTGTATTTTTTCACTGGATTTGGGGATTCATCTTTGATACACTTAATTGAACTGGCTTGAATCCTACCCTTAACACTTTGCTTGATAAATAGTCAAGAAACAAAAATGTCTGATGCAGAGCTGATGTGTGTATTCGTGAGAGAGCCACGCTGGCAGGGGTACTGTTGCAGTGGTACTTCTGGGACTTCTTGTCTAGCTAATTGGAGGCTCTCAGGATGAGATGTCCTAATCTTGATTTCCCTAAATGATGAGCTTTGATCATGAAAAAAGCTGAAGAGTGAGAATACTTTTAAACTCTGAATTAAATGTTCACTGAGAAGTTATTTTTTCCTCTTTTTGTGTCCAAACACTAATTCAGTTCCAGAAGTCAATGAGAGGTTTGATTGCCAGGGTGTTACAGACAAATGTTGATGCCATTCTACCTATTTACAAAGAACGGGGCAAGGCGAGGGGTGCGGGGGGTGGAAATCTACTCCTGTGTGTGTTGTAACACTCGATCTATGGGAAACAGTTTCTTTGCTCATAACTCCAATCCTCTACCAACTACCATTGAGCCTAAGGCACTCTTTATAGACCTTTCCCCCACTCTGTATTTCAGAAACCTATTTTGCTGTTGCTTTCCCTTTATCTCATGTCCATTTCATCATCGTTTTCTCGGCTCTGATTTGGAACTTTTGTCTCATATGATTGGTTGTGCTGCTCAGCTGTATCAGTCTGCTCTCCTGAGTTTATGTCCGTCATAAAAGGTTCTTTTATCCCATTTACTGGACTAAAAAAGAAAGGGTTGTTCTGATGGTGGATTTTCTTGTCCTTGTCAAGAGTCACAGCAATTCCAAAAAATGGAGGAAATGGAGATTTGACTTTTGAATTTTCCAGAGTATAGTTGAAATGGCAATTTCAGACTGAAATCCCTGGTTTTGTTACATGTAATACATTCCCCTTTCCAGATTCTTACATAGATTCTTACACAGACCAAAGGCTTATCTAGGGCAAGCTGTTGTGTTAAAGCATTTGATATTCCAAATGGTTTCTTTTGGATGAAATAAACTCTGCAGAGCAGCCATTTTCAAATTGTTTTTGTCTGTGATCACATTTCGGATTGTGAGCTTCACATCTGTTGGGTTCATAGACTCAAATATTAGCATAAAAATTGAATTTCTGCTCTTAAGTCTTTTCCTAACTCTGTTGTTTAAAAAAAAATATTTTTTTTTTAAAAAAGGCTACGTAAACTCTCCAGTTTATGACAGCACATGTAGAAAGAGACCAGTTCCAGTTATAGACACTTTGAACATATTAGGAGACTACCTAGGATAAAATTCGAGCAATGAAGACTCATTGTAAGATCACTGAATATCCTGAGAAAGCTGATAACCACAGATTTAGTGTTTTAGTACATGTCATCAGATGATACACTTAGGAGTTGTCATTTTACTCTGAAGCTTGGTTTGGGAGAGTGATCCATTCCTATATGGAAGTTTCAGTTGAATGTTGGTTTTTAGTTATTTCCCTTAGAACATCAGGAGATAAAGAATATAAAAAATAGGTCACTCCTGAATCAAGTTCCGTACTGCCATCTAATAGGTAAACTTTGTATCAATAATGCAAACTTGATCAGATTCTTATTTTGTTTTAAAAAATAGAAAACTATTTTCTCTGTAAAAATTATCCTTACACTCAAAACCTGGTTTGAAAATATCATATGATATTGTCAAAATACATATGCAGTCATTAAGGATTATTATAAATCAGCCAAATGCTTTACTTGTATTTATTACTTTACTAAATTCTGTATAAGTAATCTGTAACTTGATTCAAAGTGTGAATACTGTTCTCCATAGCTCTGGAAAAAAATCGGGTTTTGCCACTCGTTAGATACCCTGTTGTGCAATCTCAGCAGCCAACCTATAACCCTGTGATTTCTGAAATAAGGATTTCTGTGAAAATTCCAGACTCTAGCTGTTCAGTGTGAAATTTAGATTTATATTCCTGTCAAGAATCCTATTGATTAGAAAGTCATAGCTGCAGGGTTTTACGTTATCTCCCTCCCTCCATCTCTTCCTCCTTCCCTCTGATGCTTTTATATCTGCCCATCAGGTGCAGTACACACCATGCCTTTGGGACACAGTTTTTAGGAAATCAGGGAAACTTTACAGCACTTCCCCCTACCCCTTGCTTGTTATTATTGCAGCTAGCTATTTATGTTTTTATGCAGGATCATCTTTATTTTTTTCTTATTTTTTATTTACTTATAATTGCTTTAGTCTACCCATCTCTCAGTTATATTATTTTCTGATTTGTGCTGTTGGATAACAGGAAGCGTAGTGGCATTTTAAAGCAGTATTAGTCTTCTAAAGCAGTGTTGAGCATATGTTTACATTCTGTTTTTCAGTGTTTCTTTAATGACACACAATAACATTTTTTCAAAAAGAAATATTTTTATTTCCTCTAAGGTAGTTTCAGTTGGTAAAAAACTGTAATACTCTCCTAGTGAGGAGAAACTGATTAGAATGGTTTGATTAGTCAAAGTAACTAGACTGTAAAACAATAAAATTAGATACAAATAAAAATACATATATTTTTTCCTTATTTTTAATAATGAAATGTGCCATTGAAATAACAGGAAAATCATATTACTTAAAAGGTATTTTTAGGTGAAAACTATTACTTTAAGGTAATTTTCTTTAATTTTCTGTAATATTTCATTTGCTAGCTTCTCATTTTATTCCCTCATAAAATTATGTCTACAGATATTTTAAAGTTTCCATAGGTTTCAGTGTATCTGTATGAGGGATTGTATACACGGATTTATTTTCAGGAAAAGGCCTAAGGAAATGTAAAGAATATGCTAAGGGGATGTTTCAAAGTTCATATTCTGATATTAAATGGACTTTTACTGGATACAACAAAGAAAAAGATGAAAATTACAGAATTAACTAATTCTATTCTATTAACTGATTCTATTAACTAATCCTTTGAGAAGTTTTAGTATGTCTGGCCTGTTTTAAGAGCCAGCCTTCACTTGGAGACGTGCCTGCAGTTTTTGTCATCCCTTGTAAATCTGTGTAAATCTGGGCAAATTTCAAGTTTCTGGAAAGGTTACAGGGTTACAAATACTTGGTGGAAATAAAGTTCCATAGGAAATTTTTCAAATTGTCAGGTTTTACTGGATGTACTGTAACATTTATTGCACTGTACTTCCCAGTTACAGCCATTGCTGGAGTTTTGGGGGAAGGAAATCAATCTCTCCTGTTAAGTACTTTCCACTGTGGCAGATTTTAGGCTATTGGACTTGTCCCGTTGGTATTGAAACTGGATCTTTAACTGGCAGGCAGGTTAGATATCATAGAATCATGGAATAGTCTAGGTTGGAAGGGACCTTTCGGATCATGGAGTCCAACCATCAACCTAACATCAACCTGACGAAACCATCACTAAACCATGTCCCTCAGCACCACGTCTACCCATCTTTTAAATCATGTCAGTGAATCCAAGTTCCGAGGCATAAATCATAATAATAATTATTTTTACTAACTAGGAAACATTAAAATGTTGAGAACATCTGCGGTGGTGTGTAAAAAAAGGTCCACCAGAAAACAACGTAAGAACTGGGCAAAACCTGGGCTTCAAGACTTCTGTAATGGAGAACTGCTGGGTGGAACTAAACAATGGGGAAAATAAGTCCTCATTTTTAATATCATATTTCATATAGTTGGTAGGAGGATAAATTTAAGAGTATTAAATGTATAGTTCAGGGTATCCTGGAATGAAACAGTAATATTTTGCTCATTTTAATGCTAATAAATATTCAGACAATTAATTTCTTGGCCATACTTTTATTTCTTCTGAAGAGGTAGAAGAACTACTTTTTATTTATATAAATACACACTTCATTTTGTTAAATCTTTGCTGTATGCAAGTTTAAAAAAGCAATTTAATAATGTAAGGATCTGTGCATAAATAATAAGCACTTATTAATAGTCTGATTTACATAAGAATAAGATTTTAAAATATCCAGCTGTCCTCTTCTGCATAATTCCCCTCCATATAATAGTATAATTCCTCTTACCAGATGGAAAGGCAGGTAAAAATATACTGGGTTATGAGTCAAATTCACCATTCTGTTGATATCACTGCAGCTTATTTGCTGATAGCAGAGTAAATCTGTTTCCTGTTGTTTCTTCTCAGAACTCTGCTTTCTGCTTTCCAGTAGGGGGAAAATTGAATGCAATCATATAACAAATTCACTTTATTAGAACTTTCTTTAGCAAAGACACACACACAAACCTAAAACAAACAAACAAAAACAACCCAGGGAGATTCTAATTGCTGAAAGTTTAATAAAAAAAGCTTCTATTGAAGAATTTCTCTTTCCTCATAGAGGGTGGAATCCATTTAATACTAGTTACCGGGGTGATCTGTGCTTTTCTAAAGTGAAGTTAAAAAGTATAACATTTAATCTTTTAAAATACTAGAGGAAACTGTGTTTTAATTTTTTTCTTTTTTTGAGGATCTTTTTTTTTTTTCTTTTTCTGTCATTTGGTCATATTCCATCATTAGTTTTAGATATTTGGTTGTACTTGACATGAGTTTTCTCCTTGTTCACGCTGAATCCATTCCTTGAGTTTTCCGTTTAACAGAACCCTTTGACATGCCTGTAAGTGTTACTCCACAAAAATTCCAGCAAAATCCAGCATGTAGATCTAGGTGAGTTTAGTGACGGCCTCTGTTCTTATTTAAGTGTTTAAAAATTTTAGCTTGCTTCTGTAAGGATAGGTTCAAGCCTCAGCTAGTTCTTGAAGAGCTAGATTGTTAAGTTGCTAAGGAGAACAATAAAATAAAACTCCAGCTTCAACATTAAATATATGTTGTAAATCTACTAATTTTCTGCTCTCCATGTAGTGATTATTGCCAGATCTATCAAGGACTTGAGATACTTTTTTTTCTTTCCTTTAATTCATGTTTCTGTCATCAATCATTTTTGCTTCAATTGCAGCTTTCATTTAAACAATATGTCTAATATCAAAGCTTCAGAACATGACCCAAATGTACTCAAATGGCTTAAACACTCAGAAGGCACTTGAAACATTTGAGATAGGATTTTAATCTAAAATTTGAAGAAAAATAATATTTCTGATTTGCCATGGGGCTTGTGCAGTCTTTTTTTTCAATAGGTTTTGGCAGTATTGTATGTCACTATCAGCCTTTTTGTTGATTTTTTTCGTACTGCAGTAAAGCTCACTTTCTCTTCTTTGGTATATTCAGTATATGATATGTAAAGTTCATGAGGCTCTCTGGGACCTTTCAGAGTTGCAGGCTGCCTGTAAATGTGAAACAACACTTTTTACTCAGGAAATTGCCCAACTTTGTAAAAATAGAGAAGAGCTGGAGCTTGAATGTGCTGTGTTGTTCCTAGAAGGCAGTGTTCTCAGTGCAGAAATGAGAAGGAGCTAGTGGCTGAGGGAGCAGCTGGAAGCATCTTGCTGAGAGCTTTGCATATTGGTAGTTTATTGTGGGTCAGTTGTGAATGTGTTAAATCTGGAGAACACGGCAATATTGGTATTGCAATGTGGAACTAGTTATGTTAGCAAGATGTCTCTTGCCAAGGGCTGCATTAAAAATGATGTTCCACTGCAATGAAATATGCCTTTTATCATTCCAAGTTCAGTACTAATTTGCCTGGAAAACAGGGAACAGGTTGGGCGTGAGGGTTTTTGTTTCATGAGAATAAGATAATTTTGCTATTGGTTCCTAAGTAGGCTCTTCCACAACTGACTGTATGCACATAAATAAGTATGCCCTTTGGTTTGGCAAACAGAGCAGAATCTACTCACCATTGGGCTCCAGTTGTTCTCTTAAGGCTTTTCGTATTCATTGTTTCCTCTCCAGACTACCTCCAAAAATATAAACTGCAGAGCACAACAGACTTTCTTTTACAACTTCCCAGGCACTCCTGGCTGTAAGATAGGAATGTGAGCAGTGTACCTGTCTCTTCTGCCCAGCTGCTTGACGTTAGTATGTGTTCTGAATATAGATTTAATTAAGTAATATCTTTTTGTGTTCTCTATTTGAAAAATATGTGATGCTGGATTTTCTTTTAACATAAGTGAATCAAAATACCTTGGTTTTAAAAATGGTTCCTCCCGTGCCATGGCCGTGCCATTCGGTGATTGGCATTTGAATAATCTGTTTTGCTCAGTGCAGGATGTATCAGCGAAGCAGCGGAACACGGCAGGCTGCCTGCGCCTCTCACAGGTGACATGCCACTGAGACCTGTTTTGAATTCCAGCAGACAGGATGCATTTGTTATAAAGCACACCTCTTTTATGAAAAGTGCTGGTAATTTTTGGTGTTAAGTGTTGCTATAGTTCCAATTGTCTAGGGATGTGTAGGGAAGGTAATGCTGCTATGTATTATTTTAATTATAATAGAGTAGCCCAGCTGACAAGAATAGACAAGCTTGCAAGTTCTTTAGGTCTGAAAAAGACTCATAAAGAGTTAAAGCTAAATATAAGCTGAAGACAATTATTTTGCCTTTAATTAGGTACGTATTGAGTCTGGACTGGGATGAATTTAGGAGTGGGAGTGGGTTACTCTTATACAGGAAAAAGAGAAACAGGGATAGCCTGTGCCAACATGGACAAAATACTGGGAAGAGGAGAGGAAGGGAGGTTATGACTGCCATAAAACTGCTTTACTATTGAGTCTGATTTTTGTTATCCAGCAAAGCTGTGACCTTAGCTTCTGTGCTTGGTTTTAGAAAATGTTTAGAAGATTTTGAGGCTGTTCCCATACAGCTAAGGAGGGGAGGGAAGGGCCTTGTGGCTTGGGCTGGCATACATCTTGCCTAGAGCTAACTTTCAAGCAGAATTGGGCATACCTGTGTAGCACAGTGCTTCTCCTTAGTCTAAGACAGGATCACAATAGGTTGCAAAGACTTAAATTTTAAGGGTTTTTTCCCTTGGTTCAAGCTGTTGAAAGTGATGTTGGGGCTTCGCTGCACGGCATCCTTTAGGGTCTGCAATGAAGGCATCTGGGACTGCTTCCTTGTGGCCAGGACGAGAACTGCAGTTAAGAGCTAGTGAGGCTGAGGCTTATGAAAAATAATATAAACCAAAATCCTTACGAACAACTCTTTGTATAAAGCAACCAGCCCAGTGGGAGAGGTGCATGCAGTTACACCATCTCTTGGCACTGCTTTGAGAAGACGTAAAACGAGCATTTCTTGTAAGACAGCCAGCATAAAGTGTTGTTCAGATTCCAGAAAAAACTTGAAGGTTGCTGACAGTGGAGATCAGCTTCTTTTCACATGCAGTTCTACCAGCCAGTTGTCTCTCCTAATCTGCATGAACCAAATACTCCCATAGTCTATTATTTCTGTCCAGATGAGAGGCTTGGGTTGCCACAAATCATAAATTCTTCCAGTTTCAGTATCATGGTTACTATCTCTGTTAACTGTTAATATAATTATTCTGTTCTTTTCATGCTGCTGTGGTTGGATTATAAACTGTTATTGTTCACAGGAGCCCTAATTAATCTCACAGATCATAAATTGCCATGTATAGGGTAACATCTGTGAGTTACTCTAGCAGAGAACTTTTTACTACTCCTTATTAATGAACTTCTGTGCCTCGATATAGCCAGGCACTGTGTGCCTCAGCAAACCATTTTACATCTTCAGTACTCACTATAGCTGCTGTCAGATTCCAGCTCTTTTTCAGATAGTAACAGCTTGTCCACCTGGTGTCCTGCATGTCTCACACCTGCCCAGTGAATATTCTGATCCAGTCATTTCTGTCCAGAGAAACTGTATACACACCAAAGTCTGGTAAATGGTTTTGATCTGTAACTCCCAGTCATAAAATACAAATCTAGGTGAGTGTACGGGTGGCTAAGAAGGTCTCCAACTGTTTTGTCCCTTAGGCACCTAATTGCAGCCTCTTTGCTGTATGGGCAGTTGTGGTAGTTGTTCTGCACTTGGGAATTCATTACTCATTAAATTCAGTGTATGCTCTGTTCTAGTAACAACCTTCTGCATCACTGTTATTATTACTGAGTACTTCTACTGGAGTCAGATTTGGACAATTAACTATGGAGCAGAAGGGAGGAAAGTGATATTTCCTTTGTGGAAGGGGAATATTTAAGGAGATTTGATTTCAAAGATTTAAGAGTAAACACTTCCACAAAACTTTATGGAGACCCAAGCAGTTCCAAGTTGAACATCTTCCAGAGAACAAATGTTGCTAGAAGGGTTTTTCATGGGCACTTTATCTAGAACAAAGAATTTGACATATATGGTTAATTTTGCCTCCATGAAACACAAACACTAGTCAGCTTTAGTGTATGCCTGTATTTGAGAAATCAATGCTATCAGAGTTTCCTGACATGCCTCCATCCTTGCTGTTGCTCATAGTCCATATCAACATCTTAGACAAAGGCAGTTTGTCAGCTGTAGGAAGAGGGGAGAAGAAGGGAAATAAGGAAAAGAAGGGCTTACAGCAGTATTGTTGTCACCTTAATCAAAACTTTATTTAAAAAAAAAATAAATACAGTTTTGGCTGTGTAAAGCCATCAGTTTTCAGGTGTTTCCTAAACAAGCAGGTTCCTATTAGTTTTTAATTTAGGGGAAGATGAATCAATCAAAATTTTTAAAATTGTGACTGGAAAAAATACCTTACAATGATATTGGATCGTGACAATAATGACAGCATCAACAAGAAGCTGTTGACAAGCAGGAGACAAGGCAGATGTCTACCAGATTCTAGGAGCCATAGACCCAAATATTGACCCATCAAAGAGGTGTAAGCACATCCTACTCACATGATAGGGAGTGAAAGCTTTGTGAATATTTCCAAGAAACCTTTCCCCTTCCTTGACTCCTCATCAACCACACGTCTCTGTTGAGAGAGGAGATGTTGTGCTGGGTGTGCAGCTGCATCCCAAGATGTGCTGCTGCTGTTGGCCTTGTTGGCTGTCTTCCCCCCACAAGGGCTTGCATTAACCAGCTGCTGCTTGCCCCAGTGCAATGCAACTGCTCATTACTTACAAATGGGCACCAACAGGAGATGTCAAGCAGCAGATGCTGATGGACTGTTTTGATTGCTACATCTGGAGATACATTAATTGTTTATGATCGTCTTTGTACAGCTTCACTTTCTCCTGTGGTTTCTACCAAAGATAAAATAGATACTTAAGGGTTTCTGGTAGAAGTTCTTAAAAATATCCTAGTAAAAACCTCTATGAAATTTTCTCCCCTAATCATTCATGGTAGCATTGTGTTGGGGAGCTAGCAAGAATTTTTTACAGTATTTTATTAGAAAGGAGAACTGATCCATTTTCATTAAATTATTATCAACAGAAATGAGGTTTGGATGCCTCAAGTTTAAAGAGAGTAGAGTTATACTGTAAAAAGTATTATGATTTTAATACAGATGTTGATTTCAACATGCAGAACTGGTATTTTATTATGTACTGTTAGACTTTAAATACTCTAACAGAAATTGCAGTTGTGAGCAAAACAAGTAAAAATTGTTGTGTCTGCAGAGTTTTGATACAGATGATGTGGTTTCTTCTCCTTTGAAACTAATCTGTAAAAATGAAATGATTTCAAAGGAACTCCAGCTACTTCTGCACATAGTTAATTTTCCATGTTCATGTAAATTCATGTAAATTCTGATTTTTTTTTTTTGAGAATTGTGACAGGAAAAATTGATGAGCTTATTAAATAGTATTGGATGTCCCTGCAAAACATCTTTTGTGTTTTGGTTGTTGATTTTTTTTTTTTTTTAAAGCTGTTTCTTCCTGAAATGACAGCATTCACTGAGGCACAAAACATGCATCAATTCTCAGTAAATGATGAATAACATTTATGCTGTTTTAAAAGACCGAAAATAAGGCTTTTTTCTTTTCTAATTTGAAGAAAAATCCTTTTAAATAGAAATTAGTAAGCAAATATTTGACCTGTTCTATACTTAGTATCTCTGTATATTTTAATATCCATCATTTTCTGTCTGAGGTACTTGATTAAATGTTGTCTGAACTTTATTAAAATGAATTTAGTTTTAACTATAAAATAGCTTTGTAATTAAATCCGGTAGGAAGTATATATAGGAATAACTTCAGTAAAGTTGTCACTTTAACTACCAGGCCATTTTAAAAATAAAATGAAAACATTAGCCTGTCAAAATAACTACTTCCCTTACTATCTCAGTATCTGGAAAACTCAAAATATAAACATAATGGGAGGTGAGTTGAAATTTAACAATCACAACATGTATTTCTTTGTGAAGTCTAGCTGATGTTACACACACCTCATATATGTTTCAGGTTTTCCTTTTTAAGCTGGGCTGAGAATGTGTTCAAGGAGCATTTACAATGAAAATAATATTTTTTCAGTAGAATCTGTTTGCCATTTTAAATGATCATCGCGTTGAATGATTTGAAGGTGATACTGATTTTATTAATGGACAAGTAACTAAGTGAAAATATTAGCTCTTACAGAGTTGTTCTCTGTTAGAAATGGTTTTGTAATACTAGAGAAAGCATTTGGTAGCTTTAAAGTGATTGTGTTGCTGATGCTGCTTAATCCAGCAAATTGATCACGTAATTTGGACCAGGACTGAACACAGGCTCAAGGGACTGATTACCTTTGTGTGTCTCGTCAGGGCTTGTGCTATCCACATCAATACGTTGCAGTGGATATGCCTCTAAGTCTAGTTCAGTCATGATTTGCATGAATTAATTTGTATTGAATATAGAAATATTTAGAGCAGAAAGAATATATTGATGATAAAAAGTAGACCTGAGCAACTATTTTTGTCTTACGAAATGAGAAGGGATCTGCATGAAAGTTTTTATTTGAAGGGAAAGCTCTTGTCTAAGGTAGACTTTCCCTGAACATCCATATTTTCCTTATTTTCAGTGTAGAAACTTATTGTATGTAGTAATCCAAAATTTTGATTCTTTTTAGTGAAATGAATTGTGACTTTAACAAAATACATTCTGTGAATCTAATTTCTCCTTAATAGATCTACAGTACTTGTGACTTTTCAAAGCTCTTGAAAATTGCTTCAGTATTCTCTAATCTTAACCCTCATAAAAATATGATCCATTGTGCAGTATAGATCTGGGCTTACATTTACATCTGATAGGCCATTAGTATGGTAATTAGTAATTGGTACGAGAGTTGTTAGAGCTGAAATAAACATCTGGTTTAATCAATTTGTCATTAAGCTAGTACAAGTATATAGGTAGCAATGGGAAAAGAAAATACGAGTGTGATGGCTCATAGTTGTCTATAAGCTATCAACACATAGCTAACTTTGATATCAAAATAGTGCCTCTTTCTGCTGGTTGATATGGATTGCTCACTCAACTTGCACAAAACTTTGTATCTATTTTCAAAATCTTACAAATAAATAAAAGAAATGAAGCTATATTGTGATGAAAACCATGTTGATAGATCTATCTATCAGCTTGGCTTGTGATATATATTCATTTTATTCACTAAGAAAGGGGAAATAAAAACAGTTTTTGTACAGCAATAAAGAAATTCTAGGTCAGATGGGTACTGGTAACACTATGTTTTAGAAATCTGGTGATGGAAAGATTGTTTTTCTTCTCTCCTTATGGTCTCTAATAGAAATAAATGCATCTTCCTACTGCTGTTTTCATTTTCTGTTTTCTCTTTTAGTCAATTGTATGCCTTTACATATAGATGAAAATTTAGCTGCAATAGTTATATTTCTGGTTGTGAAGTTAAAATGTTTTGTTTCGCTTTGTTGCCAGTTATTAGTTTTAAATTGCTTCAGTAGTTGCTGAGAGTGTTAAAAGAAGTTTGGACATAAACGATTAAAATTATGCATAGATAGAACTAAGAAATGTATTTTGGTATTAAGACATGGGAGTGAGAAATGCATTACTTCTCATTTCTTTTTCCGTGAAGCTGCTGATAATTGATGTGCTTTGTCTATATAATTACACAGTGCTAAATCATGCTTAAAGAGTCCTCATTTTGGACAACCTTCCAGTTACAATAAACTTGAGTCTGCAGTTATATGTGCAGACTTCTAGAAGTCACGCAGGTATCTTCACTCTGTCTGAATTCTATATCTGCAGTTGTTGCAGAGGATCCCGTGTTCTCACACGTCCCTGTGTCCCAAGCACAGGCAGTGCTGGAAAAGCTGTCTGTGACACGAGCTTCTGCCTTAATGATGCACTAACTAGAAGGATATATTCTTTCTATTCTGTTATGAAGATAAGAGTACTGCATGCAGTATTTTAAAGAGTTGCTTAGCAAACAGTAGATATTTGAATTGTAGTTTAACCCACTAAAAAATTCACATGAAGAAAAACAGGGGGCTATAAAAATTATGTTTTTCAGAAATAGGATTAAAGTCCTATTGTACAGTTGATCAGTGAAATCTGATACGACGACCTATATTTTTATTCTTCCTTGCTGAAGCTTTGTCTATTTAAGAGAAATATTTGTTTCACTCCTGTTTAAAAATCTGGAGATAGACTACCTGAGATAAAGAATTGTGCAGGATGACCATATATAAGCACATATGCATATATAAACATCCTGTTTTTCTTTACCTTTTCTTGCTTAGCCTGGATTATCATGCAAATGCCATAAAATAACATATGAAAAGGCAGTAAGTTAAACAACAATACTGGAAAGTATCTGTAATATTTTACCTTTTATAATATGAACTAACAAAATTTGACAGCAAAAGCAAGTTCTCCATCATATGCAAGCTATTTTCAGGGAATAACTGATACCGTAACAACAAATAGCATAGCACCAATCCTATCTATACCCACCAGCTGAAAGATAATAATATCTTAATATTAGAAATGCACCCTTCCTCTTTCTTCTTTTGTACTAAAGAATCACCTTTAGAAAGTATAAAATATAAATTAAGCTTCATAACCTTTGCATGCTTTGAGGTCCATATTATTTTTGTGGCTGTATTGAAAAGTAAGTGGTGTTCTTTATCTAGCTTACTAGATAGTGGGGCTGGGGAGCTTGATTACAAAGGCATAAATCAATCCAAGAGCCCTGATGATACCCTCAACTTCAACAGGAAAGCCTGAATGCTTTATTAGATTATCACTTCAGAAGGATTGATTTACAGCTTTAGCTCTCCATCTCCATCTATTATTTTTATATTTATATTGCAGAAAAGGAATTTATTTATATTTATATTGCAGAAAAGGAATTTTTCTGCAATTTAAAAAAAAGAACAAAGTACCAGAAGTCAAATACTTAGAAAAGCTGTTTTAAATAGTGACAGGATTCTGATTTAGAATCAAAGCAAACTTACAATCAGATCTGAAAACTTGACCTGCCACAACGCCTCTCCCTCACTGTTACACAGAGCAATGATAGATTTAGTGATCCTAAATTACAGCCGGAGGCCAAAGGGAGGGCAGTGAGATTACCAAACTAACACAAGAAACATGCCCAAAGTGGCACAGTCCTGGAAAAAAGTTGTTGGGCTGCTCACAGGGAAGTGATAAGAATTAAAGGGTAAAGGAACAGTCAGATATGCTAAAAGAGATTTAATGAGTCAGATTCCATAAAGAAGGTTTAACTTTAGAAAAAAAAAAAAAAAATAATGGCATGGAAATGAGTTCTTACAAGATCCAGAAGGAGATAAGGGCAGCAATTACGTTTTCACAGATGCTTCAAAATTACTTTCTAATCCTGTTCTTGTTTAGGTCATTTTATCCTTTCTTACGCATAGTCTTGGTTTAATCACAGATTTAGGCCCTGATTCAGATAAATATGTAAACACATAATAACACCTTGATACTTAAGTTTAAGAGGAGGTGTTTCCCTGATTTGGTGCAAACTGGGGAACATATATTTGACTTTTAATTGCTCCTGCTCTTGTAATTGTAAATTGCCATGTACAGAAAAGCAGCAAAAGTTTCACAAAACTAGTTCACAAAGTTCTTCCCATCCACTCTCGATACTTTGCTTTATTCATTCGTTTTCCATCTCTTTATTATTATTTGTTGTTTTCTGGACTTGGTAAAGGTAAGGTTTTTTGAGGTAAGGTAACGTTGAAGGTGACAAATGATGATTGTAAAAATGAAAAAATATATAAATCAATCCTTCATGTTGAACAGAAAGATTGCTGCCTCTATATTTATGAATAAAAGAAGAGGTAACAGCACATCTAAACAGATCAACAAGTTTACTGCTGTTCAGTGCCATCCACATAAAAGTAAAATACCTCTAAGATTCAGAAATGGGAATTCTGTAAATCCATTCTTTGGGGAAGATATGCATTATTATTTTTTTTTTAAAAGAAAATGCATTTATTGTTGAATTGTACTGACAGATTTTTTTCACCTTTTTCTGTTGTATTTAAGCCACCCTGACATGTATAAAATCAAATGCATTTTCCAACTCTGGTTTTAGGGTAGAAAAAGGATAAAACCTCATTATGTTTTTTTTTCTTAATGCTCTTGTCTTTTTGTCATTGACTTTCATGAAGCCCTTCCCATACCATTAGTTTGTTGCTTTTTTGGAAAATAGTTAAGTACTTGATTTAATAAGTGGTTTGACATTACCCTTTGGAAACTTTGATTGGAGCTTTCTCTGTGCTGAGTTTTATAAAATTGTATCTGCTGTTTTTCATTGTCTGCTCAATGTTCTTAAGTATTTCTGCATAATTAAAGTTATGATAACATTTCAGGTTGTTCTGAGACTTAGTTGTTATGGCACAGGATTTTGATTCTGTCCTCAGATTTTACTTTTGACACTTAATTTCTGCAACCTAGTAATCCTGTCTCTTGTCTTTATTCTGTTTGTATGACGTGAAATTTTCTGCAACACAGATGTCATTTAAATTCTGATCTTAAAATAAATTACAGTGATTGTTCAGCAAACAGTAGTTCTTTCATTGGTGAAAAAAGAATGAAAGAAATGGTAACTTAGCTTTGTTATAAAAGTTCATATAGAAGTTCAAATTAAATTATTCCAGTCAAATGCAGGCCTAGAAAGAGAAAAGAAGGGTTGCACAGTACAACCCAAATATTAGTCTGATACAACTTCTTCCTCCGTAGTGGATATATTGAGCTATACACCAGATAGATCCATTGTATTTTAAATCATTTCAAAATCACTTTTAATACTGCAGAATATATGTATATTTTACGGACAAATATTGTAACTGAAATTTTCCTCTTAGGTAGTAATCTTGAGATTATCTCTCAGTTAAAAAAAAACCTGTATATTTTACAATATTAAAACCTTTGGCTAAATTATTGGACTGAGGAAGTTTATTATTCTTTGACTTTAGCAAAATGACTTGGGACAGATTTTCATGCTGGCACGCAGAACAAATTTAATTCAAACTGAGATGAAAGGCGGTTAATGTAATTGTAGCCTATTATCCTATGCAGGCTTGAGTTAAGAAGCAAACCAACAGACAGTCAGAAAATGATGGATAGAAAATAGAAACGCTCAAGGCTGGTGAAATAGAGACTTGTGAAGGGATTATGCTGTAACTGTTCCCACACAACCTCTGCATCAGTAATATCCCACCTCTACCGTATGTTTGGATTACTAAACAGGATTTTTGTATGCCTCCTGGGTTCTCTTTATTTCCCTCTGACGTCAAAAAAGGTCCTTGTTTAGTAAATTTCAGTACTCTGTAATCCTGATTTTTTTGCCCTTAATCTACCACATTCATCAGTCCCAGGGATGTGGTAAAGCAGTCTGTTACAGCACTTCTTTCTTTTCTTTAATTTACTATCAGGCAGAGGCAAGTGGTTGCCCACATAAATAATTACAGTTTTTGATCCTAAGCATGTCTGTGGGGCTCATTGCTAGCAAGGAACTATTATTTTTATTAAAGTTTTTACATAAAAATTGTAAATAATAATGATCTCTTAGGTTTTTCAGCTGTAAGAGCATCTGTTTTGTTTAGTGTGGCCCTTTGGAAGCAGCGTACTTCAGATTTTGTTTGGTTTTTTTTTTTTTTTTTTTTTTTTAGGACTGCATTCTGACAGTTCAACCATTTTTTATTATTCCCTTTTATTTTTCAGTAGCTGACATTGGGCTTTTTTGAAATACATACAAACTTTTGCACTGAAAGCTGTTAAAAATCATAGAGACATGTCTTGGTCTCCTCGGAATACCTATGGAAAGGTGCAACATTTTGGAATACTTTGAAATATGTTAATTACAAAAATATTTGGACAGGTTTGTTGCCTTTGACATAGGCCAGGAAGCAAGAAAGCACATTGTTTCCCATAAAATACTGATCTTACCTAGTATAATACATCCATCTCCAGTAATTCTAGCAGTAACTTGTTCAAGCATCTAGTGTGATGCTTACGAAATACAGGAGATCAGTTACTAATCAGAAGTCCAAGTAAAGCTGCTGGTTTATAGCCTCTTTGTAGAGGGGTTGAGTTTTTGAGGTACACAGACTGGGATGATAAAATGGCTTTTTGAGGAGTGTAGTCTTTAACTTTCCCAGTCATTCCCAGCTGGGATGGGAGAATCTTTTCATCCATTGCAAGTTATATCAGCAGAGCTCTTGTAGCAGTGAAATAATACACCTCACCCCTCAGCCCCTCATGCTGTCATTGTTTATGGTGAGATTTTCTGCCTGTTGTTTTGAAAAATACTTTATTCTGTGAATTGCCCTTTGGGAAGTCCTTGGGATTACTAACAGAGTTACAGGCTCTGTTCTGCACCAAACTCATACAGGAGCAAGTGCTGCTCTTATGGTAATATTCCGCAGTCTTATTGGATCCTGACAGACCAGGACTCCTGTTGTGAAATGCTCACCATTCCCTGCCATGGGGCTATCGTGTCATTTTAGTCAACTTTGCTTTCCTTTCTTACAGCCATTCCTTTTAAGTTTTCTTCTTAAAGGGCAGATAACTTTTCAGGGAGAGTCAGCCAGGATTGGAGGTGTTGGCAGAGATAGTATTGTTGTTGCAACATAGACAGTAATGTATATTTCCACTTGCTTGGCACTTCATAAAGAAGTATCAGTGTCATCTCTGCTCCAGGAAATTCATGAGATTATGAGCTGTAATGGACTAAGGGAGATTGGGGCTCTTCATAGGAAAGGGACCGGAGTGAACGTGTGTATTTATCTTCATACTTTCTCCAATCACCCATACCCTTTTATGTGTTCTGTTCTCAGTAGATATTTCTGTATCTCTTGGATTGGTATCTTTTTTTAATAAAGTCAAATAAAAGGTGGTGCAGGTTAGATGGGGTTGATATCTTAGATATTATAAAGGACTTAAAAAGAGGCCAGACATAGTTATGATGGAACAATGGTAGGCAATAAGGCGTGAATTTAATGGACTTTTCCATGCAGGGGTGGGTAAAGAAATTTCTTTCAGACAGGAAAAGAACTTTTCAGAACAACATAGTGGATAGATATATAGATATTGATATGGTCTGATGGACAAAAAATATGATTTTAAAGACCAGCAGGACAAGGAGGAAGCCAGGAGTCTGGAAACTGCTATGTCTCCCTATTTGGTTTCTAATGATCACTCTCCCGTGGGTCACTTGTGGTATTTTTTTGAAGGCTCCCCATTGATTATCATTCAAGGAGGAGCTATGATTCTCTAACAAATTCCATCAATGCCATAGGAAACAAGTATGCTAGGTAAATATTCTGGACACTTTCTGAATATCTAGTCAGAAACTCCTCAGTCGTGTAAGAATAATAAATGGAATTTGAAACTATCATGTAACAGAGTTTTGGCTTCCTAGAAGTAAGAATAGTGTAGCTTACCAGTTTTACTATATATTATTCTTAAACCTCTGTAATATTTATGCTTCATGTTCATATAATAACGTGCCATTAACACTGTAGAAGTTGTTGTTGCAGGTCCCTAGTACTGTATAGCTGACAGCCTAGAGAAAACCATGGCATTTTGATTTATTTATACCTTTGCCTTCATTTTGTATTTAATACTCTTGAACATTTACTGTATAAGCAGCATTTGGTCATGGCTAAGCTGCAATCTCCACTCCCAAGTGGGTGATGTGCTTTGCTTCTGAATTGTCATTTTTGTCTTGGCATAGTCAGAATTTGTCTTTTTAAAAGTATTAATTGCCATATTGTGTTAAAATTTCGACTTAAATAACAAGAAAATGGTCAAACTTATCTTACATAATTTGAAATAGAGAAAAAGTAACTTGCCTGTATTCATACCATCTTCTGGAAATTATAGTATGTATGGCAGCCTCAAATACCTATTTCTTAAATTGCCTTTTCCTTAAGTTGCCTTAAAATTAAAGAAACCTTTGTAGTCTTATATAAATAGTAGTTTTATTTTAAATAAAAACACCAAGAACTAACAAAAACCCCAACCCAAAATCTTAAAGCATAGTAAAATGAATGCAAGGAAGATCAAATCAAAACAGATGAGCACTCTATAGAACTCTATAATACTCTAGCATTGAGCATTCTGCATGAAGATTGTAATTGAATATTTCTTTGCAATCATTTCCCTCAGTGATTGACCACAAATTAAATTCAACAATAATAAAATAATTATATTATTGCATGTTTTTTAAAAACAAATGTAAGCTGTTTAATAGTTAATTGTATTTATAGAAAGTATATTTATTAATAATGCATTTTTTACAATTCAATGGTGACTAATAAGAATGCAGTAAACCACTTGGGATTTAGTGTACATATATATTTATTTAACCTGATCTAGTTGCTGTGGACATTTACAGTACGTTGACTCCAACTGTCAGGGCCTGTCAGAATATTTAATGTTGCTAAAGTTCTACCTCTCCTGCTTTTTTTGAGGTTTTGTTTCTAAGTAAAAATATGTAGTCACCCGTGGAAACTCCCAGAACATCATGAGCAGTGAAGAGCATGAGAGATGACCATACGAAGGAATTTTTTTATGTCCTCTGTGTTTGTTTTTAGTACACCTCTTTTATTGTGAAAATACTGGCAGAAGAGTTCATAAGTATGAACATTCATTTTTCAATCCATTTAAGGGTGCTATTTCAACAGTGAGATTTTGAAATATGAAGAGATTTAGTCATTTTAACCAAAGACTTCTACTTATTGTTTTCATGATCATATGAATATTCTTTTCATGAAATCTTAGTGAAAATAAAATCAGTGTTCCACTGAGGAGAACTTTGTATTTGAAATTATTGCAAAAGAAACTGTTTACAAACTACTCATGTTCAGGGATGCAGATTTGTGAATACTGTTGTTGATATTAAGTTAACTTCTAACACATTTCATCATTAGATATCATTTTAAAAAATGAAATGTGTAAATTTTGTGAACTGTTCACTGATTTTTGCAAAGTAAAAATTTAAGAGGAGCCTAAATAATCAGTATTTATAAACTCTGGATGATTATTTTACCATTGCTTCTATCTATTTCTTCTAGCTAAAATAAGTGAAATAGTTGAGAAAACTATGCTAATATTTCTTGGAGATATGATTCTGTTTGGTATAAACATAGCATCTAATTTTGAGCTCTCTAGGAGTTCTCCAACTGTTATTTCCTAAGGACTGGAGAAATGATTGAAATAGGTCAAAATGTGAGAGAAGAAATGTACATATTTCTCCTCCCTCACATTGAAAAAACAATTTCTGATAGGCAGGAATTCTGATTTTCCAAGTTCACCCTTGTATATATAGAAAAGTTTGTGTACATCACTGCCAAAACCATGGTAATTCATAGAGAAACAAGAGTGCCAGTGGTAAAGGGCAAGGACATGGACATGAGATATTTTTGGTTCAGAGTAGACAGCATGGAATCATTGGCATGTTAAATCCATTTAGTCTCTGATTCATGAAGATTAACAAAGATTTTTTTTTTTTATCCAGATAGTTCCAAATGATGGCTATAGGTTACTTAATTCTTGTGTAGAAGAAGAGATTAAAATATAATTTAAAGTGTATTAGAAAAATCTTATTTTACCCCTTAACCAATTGTTCTTTTTTATATAAATGTTATGAGTTTGTCACCTGTTTGAAAGTTCATTTTCTCCTGTAGTGTGATGTATTTAGTGATTTGTAATTTTACTTCAGTGTGTAAAAACCATATATAAAATCTTATTCTTGATCTTGCAGGGAAGAGGGCTTTGAAAAGCATGAGGGAACTCTGGAAGTGAAAAATTTGCTTATGAAGCTAAAATGTTTTAGTTTTTCTTTTGGTGAGATCAGCCTAGGTTTTTTTAAGAAAGTATTGCTGGCCCAGGCCTTTTTCATGAATTATATGAAGAGGAGACAAATTAATCTACAGAAAAAACATTGTCTTAAGACACTGTTATATGCACTTACAAGAAGAAACAAATAAATCATTTCCCCACATTATTAAAAAGTCCTAACTGGAAACATAAATCCTAGTACCTTTTACCCTTTTAGGTTATCATTATCTTAAGAGGTAGGCTGATAATTCTTTAAAGCAGAAAGGTTGCTCTTGACTGGAAGGATCTTGGCACTGAGAGAATTGAAAGTGTCCAATTTTTGCATTAGACCTGAAAATGCTTTATTGTAGCCCAAAAAAATTGAGAGGACTATTCACATACTTCAGTATTAATGGAAAACATTGGGACAATATAGTGCAATGTCAATACAGTCAAGAAGCAGACCCTTAACTATAAGGGGGATATATTTGCATTTATAGATTACTAGTTTGCGTATTTCACTGCAGCAAAATAAAGATTATAGTAACAGGATAAAAATACAATAATAGTTAGCAATTAAACAACGCTATTTTCTGAAAAATCACAAGTGCTCAACTTTCCTGGCAATACCTATTTTTCATTAAATACATCATCCGATCTCCATTATCACATCTGAAACATCGCACTTCTGTGGAAGAATGATGCTGCTTCTGAATCTTTTAAATACGCTTGAACTCACTATGCTGGTGTAGCATAATTTTTCTGGTTGTGAGGTGACTCACGTTTATTGCTATGGGCCATGTCTGTTTTACTGTTGTTGATGATCAGAAGATGGGCCTAGTCAAGACCTGGGATTTTTCTTCTCTTGCATCTATGTACAAGTGTGAATTGGGATTCCAGGTATCAGTCCCCTCTGCTCTGGACAAGTTAATAACCCAAGAACAGCTGAGGTTGGTGCTTTTATCTATGAGCCACCACTCTTGAGCTGAAAATCTGCAGTTTCTATGGCATCCCTTCCAAAATGTTATGAATTACAGTCAATTACAGTTATTGACTATAGTTAAGCATATACCTCAGCTAATTTTCTCATTGCTGGAAAGGTACTTCTAGAATAGGAAGTCTTGCATGACTTCCAAGAAGGAGTACCTAACAAGCAGGGTAAATACCTGTGTTGAATCTGTGCTGAGCTTCGTGTTTCTACATTGTTATTACTAAAGGTTTCCCAGCTGTCTCATAAGTAGCTGCAAAAGCTGCAGTCACAGCACCACAGGCATATTTTTAATGCTGAGGTTGTAAGAACACACAGTAGTAGGTAGTAATGCTTCATAGTCCACTTATGATGCCACGGACTTAACCATACAACTAGAGAAGTCTTAAGTTTAGCTTTACAAACACTGAACTTTGATTACGAGGTGTCCTGAATGATGTTAAATACTATTCCACTATTCAAAAACCCCATAGCATCATACCACTGTGGTACCAGGAAAGCAGAATGAAAACAGGAGCCTGTTGGGCAAGATCAGGAGCTGGGGCAAGATTTGAAGCAGCTATCATGGGCAAGATCAGGAGCTGGGGCAAGATTCGAAGCAGCTATCATGGGCAAGATCAGGAGCTGGGGCAAGATTCGAAGCAGCTATCAGTGATAGAGGACAGCAGGAGCCAAGACCACTGGCTGGATAGGGGCCAGCGTGGGAAGTAAAGGCTGGAACAGAGTTGAGCAGGAGTTGAACAGTAGTCCTAGAAGATATTCTTACTCATCTAGAAGCTGAGGCAAGCCACCAGTTAGGGTCCAGGAATAGTCTGCTAAGTCCCTTAGTCTTTCTTTATCAGGAACCTCTTGTAGGTGTAGTGCTGAGAACCGAAGCAAAATCCCAGACTTGTCTATGACCAGCTACAGATCAGAAAGATGACGGCTCTTCCGCAGACTGTATAGAAGTGCCCTGGGTTAATGTGCAAGGACAAAATATGAGGTAAGGGTTGTAAATATCTACTCACTCTATTTGCAAGCTTGTGCCTGGGCCAGAACAAGATACAACTCCCTCAGCAGAGAATCAGCTGAATAAAAGAATATTGTTTTTTAGAGTGGTCTGATGCATTTTTGTCTTCCCTGAGAGTTTGGCATTAGAAACAAACTCAGTTAGGGGAAAGACCAGCCATACTTACGTTACTCTTCCCCTGTTCCTTTTTTTTTTGCTTCACTTTTAATTGAAAGGAAAGGTGTACCCATTAGTGGTGGCAGCAGAACTGCAGAAGCTCCTGAGTTTTGTGATCGAAGGTTAGATGAACTGTTATAACAAGGTTTCCACGATCAAATCACTGGTCTAGAAAGCTGTAGATCTAGGTAGGTTTTTATGTTCTGATGGCTTTCTTCAGGTGAGAAGCTTCAAGATATGCCTTTGCTTAAGGGTAAGCACAATAAAATTTGACATATGTGTATATATTCCTCTAGTGCCGGTTCCTTCACTTTCTTAAGGCTGGAAGGTGTAGATATAGTGCACATGTGCATTGCTAAGCTTCAACAGGGGGTCATTTGTAAATACTCTTGCAAAAAAGCCTTTAATTAATTAAAAAAAACCCCAAATCTGTGAATATTAATGTCAACATGTAGTCTTGGAGACATTTATGTAAAGAGAAACCCATGAACTATCATTTACTTTGTCATAAACATGAGAAGTTTTGGTGGCTTTTTTTTTTTTAATGGATTTGTAACTTTTATTTTGAACTCCCAGGAAATCCGGGGAGAAAAAAAAAAGAAAGTGAAAGAAAATGGTTCAGTTTTGAAAGGGTAATTGAGGGAGAGGTTGGGGAATAACTGCTAATGGCAGGCCATCAGAAGGTCAGTGAGCTTGATGAATTGAATACTTTTGTATTGGAACAAACCATAGAATTTGTACGTAACCTGGTAGGAGCCTTCCTCCATTTGTCCTTGTAAATGGGAGCTGTGTCTTTGGACGCATGCCAGAGTGGAACTGCTCATTCATTATTACCACTTAAAGCAAATGATCATAGCCCTATGGCACATAAAATAATGAGTGTAGCTCTCGTTTCACAGATACGAGGCATATATTATGCTTCACATATGGTCAGATGTCTGCTGGCTTTTGGAAAAGGTACAAAAATTACTGCAATGAGTAAAGCTCATAAGGAAATAATTCGGTGAAGAGGAAATTTTGTAATTGGAACTATAATTAGTGACTGATGCAGAGCAATACATATGCTTAATAGGATAGGATTAAATGACAAAACTAAATTTATTTAGAACCTAGCATACATACTCATGTGAATAATATCAGATGTATTCCTAATCCTAATATCTTCATCTTTTCACTCTGCTGAAGACAATGTGTTTAAATAGCATCTTTCATTTGAATTAAAGCAGGCTCCTCTAACGAGTAAGAACTCCACCTCATGCTGTTCCTAATGTACATTATGAAAGTGTTCTGCACCAGGGGACAGAGAAGGAAGCGTAAGAGAGGCAACAGGGTTCTGTCCGAGATAGTAAGGCCCAGCAACAAATGGCATGATAAACTAGCTGTTTTAATAAGATGGAATAAAAATATGACTACAGAGAGCAGGTAAATCTTGTGCCCCTTCAGTTGCTGTGAACCCCTGGATGGACCCAGCATGTGTTTTCCCCTGGTGTGCTGCACAGATCCCGTCTGTGGAGAGATGCCTCCTGTCTCCTGTCCTGGTCCCTTTTATCTCATATGAAAACAAAACCATGTATCTTCTCCTGACAAGCTGGAAGCTTCTCATTGCTAACACCACCAGTAAACAGCACAGCCTGGCATGGGGCCTTCCAGCGCCTTCTCTTGCAGCGGCTACTTGTGCTCACAGACGAGCTTCTCAAGGCTGACGAACAAAGACCAGTAGATGCCTTGCCCAAGATCACTAGCTCCTTGAGTACAATGTCTTCCATGAGGCTCCCAATATAGAAAGTATAATATACATGATAACATATCAAAATACTTCGCTGTGGTGTAATTCGCTGTTCTTTTATTTATTATGCATATTTTACCGTTTCATCATACTGAAACAGCTGGCTGTAAAATCACACTGCCATTTTCTGTTCAAGATTCTTGAAGGTCACTTCTATAATTGTCAGGGAAGAAGTAATTATTTGGATTTGAATGAATACTTATGAATACTTGTATATTGCAAAATATTCCCTACCTAGTAATTTTTGTATTAACCATTCTTTTGTGTGTCTTTTTAAGTAGTGGAACTTGTGATGCATTAGAAGGACTAATTAGAATATTATAGATATTCTTATTTTCTGTATTCACATGTTTTTTTTCTGTATTATAAATAGAAGTATAAATACCAGAAAGGTATATGTTATGCTGGAGATCCCTGGGTTCTGGTGATTATTGATCCACAGGAGATGGTTTCATCTGATTAGAAGGGTAGCTGAATGGAGAAGGAAAGCTGTATGGAGACAGTTTTCTTTTTTCATAAAGACTTCCGAGATTAAAAATAAAAAGAATTCCAGTTTTGTGTCAGAAGCAAACTGAGCTGATTTTAGTCTCTCCTGATGGAAGGTTGTAGAGCTTGTTGTTACTGGTGGTCTGACATTGCTCTTCCATGTTGTACATAGATCAGTGCCATTATCAGTGAGCAGCAGGGTAAGTTTCTTGCCTTCTTCCTCAGGCTCTGAATACGCAGTTATTTATACAAAATATATTTTTGTGTTTGGGCATAAAAGCCCAACATATTCTGAATACTGCCTGTGTTTAACATTCTACTTTGCCTTTGAAACAATTCCAAAGGGAAAAAAAATCCTCTTACAATAATCTCTATCATATTATTGTAATTTGTTACATGATAGACTGTCTTGCTTGTGACAGTCTTACATATAAGAAAAGGAAGTTCTTTTAAACTCTTCATTCAAAAATGATCCTTTTCTTATAGCTCGCTCTTTCAAAATTGCCAACTTAAAGTCACTTTCAGACACAAGTGTATTTTTACAAGGCTAATCTGTTTAAGTAGTGAGCTGTTCTTTAAAGAATTTAGTGTTTCGTGATGTTTGGAAAAAACATGTCAGGCAGACCAATGTTATTACTTGAGATTCTTTTCTCCTTTCCGTGCACGTGTCTTACTTCAGCATCAATCCCTCTTTTCCAAATTCTGTGGAAAGGACTGTAACGTCAGAATATTTGCAGGGACAATACCACAAAGTGTGTGCTAAAGGAAGCATATGGTTTTTTTGTTTCTTGGTGTTTAAGCAAAATTTTTTATATGTAAAAACACATATAATTGTTCCTGAAAAGAGTTCTCACACTGATGTGAAACTAGGAGTGGGCAAGTCCAGAAGATCTTTTTTTCTGCTTCCTTTTTAGTGGTACTGTTGATTATTTTCTTTATGATATTGTAACAAAGGTTCAAGGACATTCTCTAAATATTTTTTTTTTTTTTTTTTTAAAACTGAGCGTGTTAAGAATCACCAGTTAGAAACTATTGGGGAGACCAACAGAAATACAAACATTATTCTGCAGTCTGCAACTTGTTAAATGATAGGACATCCAAGTTAGAAAGTTTTTTAATATTACTCAGAAATAAAATAACACACAAAAATCTCCTTGCAATTCAAGTTTCTTAGCAAAAAGTAATGAAAAGGTATTCTGAGCTATTAAATGATCCAGATTTCCTCTGGGAAAATATTTATATGGAATTTAATAGGCAGTGATAAGCTTTCTCTTTGTTTTATAAATCATTCTGTGTATTTAATAGAAAATTATAATCTTGCTAGAGACTTCTGTGGGATAGCCAAGAAAACCAAAGCTGGATAAACATTTTTCTATTAAGGTACTTGGCATTTTTAGAGAAATGTTATATAAGTCAATTTGATCACTGTGAAATTCTGTAGGATGTTTCATGTCTTTGAAAATAACTTTCTTATTTTATCAATAAGAAAGATTTCTCATGCTCTTGCCACGTACACATCTTGTCAGCAGCATCAGTGCATTGTGTTCGGTCTAAATCTGCCCTAGTGCCCTTGGTGGTCAATGAAGAGACGCGATTGCCTCAGCAGTTCAGAGAAGCTGAGTGGCTGAGACAGGGCTGTGCTTATAGTGCTACATGTATGGCTACGGCTCCTGGCCCCAGAGCTGGTTGCCATGGTCTAGTTGCAGCTACATAGCTTCGGACTAGACTTTTTAGAGCAGGCAGCATAGCTTGGGATCGCCTCTAGGTGCTGTGAAAATGTAATCATTATTTTATGCTTAAGGGTATTTTGGAGTTTTGGGGTTTTTATGTTACTGTTGGGTAGTGGTGGTTTTTAGTTTGTTTTTTTTGTTTGGTTGGTTGGTTTAAGGTTTTTTTCATTTAAAGGGTTGGAAATAATATGAAGGATGCATTGCAGCCCACGACATTGGTGTTTATGTGACTAGAAATGGAAAGCGTTTGTTCCATCCCTGAAGGGATGGTATGAAGAGGTGTGGAAGGTGTCCGATGGTGCAAAGCCTGGTCTTGTAACCTTTCAGGACTGTGTATGTCAGAGAGAGACATATTTGGGAGTTGAACATTGACTTCCTGTAATCAGTGATCCCCCTGGTGGATGCTCATCTGCTGTCTTGGGGAGGGCCAGATCAAACCCAGCTGAGGGACTAAGCTGTCACTGAAGAGACATGGTTAATTAGAGAGCCAGGGCTTAGCCTCCCTGCCTGGATCTCCTTAGTTCATTAGTGGAGACATAACCACCTGCACTAAGTCCTACAATAAGGCACTGACTTTAAGCACATGACTGAACTGAAAGAGGGGAGATTTAGATTAGATATTAGGAAGAAATTTTTCACTCTGGGGGTGGTGAAACCCTGGCCCAGGTTGCCCAGAGAAGCTGTGGCTGCCCCATCCCTGGAGGTGTTCAAGGCCAGGCTGGATGGGGCTTTGGGCAACCTGGTCTGGTGGGAAGTGTCTCTGCCCAGGTGAGGCCAGTATGAACTAGATGATCTTTAAGGTCCCTTCCAACTCTAACCATTCTATGATTCTAAGTGCCTTATTCAAGAGCCCAGTCACTCTGGCTTGCTTTTATAGGAGAGAGGTGCCTCGGGAAAGTAGCATACCCTTATTAAGAACTATATCGAGTACTTTATATTTTCACATGTTTGTGCTACTAGGAATGGAACTCATGCTTTGTGGAATAATTTTTATTAAAACTGTGTTTAATGGGAATGTTTGGTTTTGTCTTTTTTTTTCCCCCCCCTGCAGCTGTGACTCTGAAAATAGATATCTTGGAAATCCACTTAGGGGAACATGCTACTGTGAGTACTTAAATTTTTAATGTTTGGTAATTAAATGCTGTTTACATATTATGTGATAGTGACATTTTCTTGGAAAAATAAATTACTTTTCTTAAGATTTTCTGAAGTTGGGACACATTGATATTTTGACTGAAAAATAAAATTCCACACTGGGCTTCCCCGTTACTTTGTCCACAAGAATTAAAGTCTACTCAAAGTTGATTCTTTATGCCTAGGTTAGAGGGACTGACCAAGCCATTGGTTTATTCTGTGTGTCTTAACATATGTGAATGAAAGGAGTAAGTTTAAAAGTCAGAATTTGTGTTGAGGAAATGCAAATAGTCTAAACAGCAGTATTTCCTGGAGACATTCTGAATGGTTTTAGCCACTCTGCCTCCCAGGGACGTGATACACAACTGCTCTCCAGAGCATCATCAAATGATACTGTGTGTTGTCTTCATGTTCTTATTGTTGTAGAAAAGGTGCCTCTGGCAAATTTACTTTAAAGCATTGTATTTCTGACAGTCATATTGAAAGACCTGAAGGGATGAGAATGCTTATTACCCATGTGCAGAAATCCCTTAGTGAGCTGTGCCAATTTTGCTGTGCCAATATTGACGTTAAATAGTAATTTTAATCATCATAAAAGCATATGGGATGTTGGAGAACACTGTTTCACCTTTTGTGATTTTTCACATACCTGTTCAATGTCAGACAATTGGATCCATTTGTCTATTATTTCCTAACATCATCCCTGCCTCAAACTACATAAAGACATATCTCTGAATATATTTATAACATCCATTGTGATCTTTGGCCTTTTTTTTTTTTTTAGCATTTCATTTTAGAATGTAAACAAAAGCTTTCTTTTAGAATCTCTTTAAGGCATCATTTACCTAATAAAGGAATGTTTCTTTGCTTTGCTGTTTCTTTTTTGCCTTAAATGATTTGCATCTGCAAGGTTTGTTTTACAGAAAAAAATTGACACGTACTATGTTACAGATGCTGGCATCTAAAACATTTATTCCTTTTGCCAACTATTAAAGAAATTTGGTGTGTAGTGGTGTTTTTTTTCAGTCACAGACAAGTTGAGTTCAGATGTAATACTTTGAACTGGAAGATAATTTTTAAGTATTTTATCTTGAAGATACTGTTAACGTTGTTGACAGTTTACATAAAATAGACAAATTTGAAAATACTCCTTGAAACTATGTTCTAAAGATACTGTTGATCAAATAAATTGAATTCCATTTGTTGTTTGCCACATGAGAAATGTTTCTTATTTCAAAACAGAAATTTCAGTATTTAGAAGAATGACTTTTTGTACCTATGAATTTTATAAATTTTTTACATTTAGGTTTAGAGTTAGATAATTATTTCATAAGGAGTTCATAATATGAAGAGAGTGCTGTATAGGCTATTTTGGATATGTGTATCAACATTTGTTTTGTCATTTAAAAATAAACATTATTATATTTAAGAGATGGAAAAGAAATGACAGTAATGAGATTTGTAGACCACATGAAAAACTTTATTTTTTTGCTATCATGCTGCGGGTTGGTTCTATAAATCATTTTGGAGACAAATTGTAGTATATTCAAGATACCCTTTCACCTTTACCTTGCTGCTATTATTTGTCTTCTGTCGGATTTCAAAATATTTTAAAGATCTTGTTGTTCTGGAATGATAAATCTTCTTTTAATACTTCCATTCATTTAAAATATTGTACATAAATGATTTGTCCGAGTTATTTTATATGTAGGTAATAAGAAGCCTGTGCTAATTTAAGATAATGGAATTCTGTATTTCTTACATGGCTGATGCATCATAATAGGAATTAATTTGTGGGTAACTGACTGACCTAAGATTTCAATGACAATTGCTTATCAGCACTGTTCATTTCCTGCTAAATCGTGTATTAAAATATGTATATATTATAGAAATACTCCAATTCCTTATCTATATAACTACTTTAAAATATGGCCTTACCATGGACTATAATTTGTGTAAGAAAATGTTTCGCTTTTGTACAAGGCAGGCATTTGGATGGTATTTTTCTGTGCTTATTTCACTACTCTGTAAGAAACTTTCTCTTTAGACACTTATATTGCTGTTTTGCTTCTCCTTGAAGTGAAGAATATTCTTATTTTTTACAGCACAGGAATAGTTATTGCTCAGGAGGGAGGAAAATACTGAGGAAAACCAAATAGTATATACTTACGAGCATCATAAGTTTATGAGAAATAGAAATTCTAGGCATATTTGTTTCTATCACTTAGAATCAAAATCAGTGAATGGTAGCAAAGTAGGAATGCAACTAGTAATTTGCTGTATGCTTGGGATCTTCTTCAGGAAAGTTTTAGTCACATGCTTGAGTTTAGCCATCTTCAAATGATCAGTTTTAAGTGCTCAAATTTTACCTTTTTTTTTTTTTTTTTTTTTTTCCCCACTTGCATAAATACTATCCTAAATTGGAATGCTTTTCTAAGCCAAAACTATAGAATTCAATCCTGAGTATATGGCTAACTTTTTTATGATATTGGATGACCTCAACTTCTCTTTAGCAGCAGGATGTGGATTGAGAATGCTTGTTCCCTTAGAGGAACCTTCTGCAACTTGTGATATTGTGAATACCCACTGCCCTATAAAAGCTCAGCTGTTGCCACCTCTTTCAGCCCTCTGCCCAGCTTACCTAGTGCCTGCCTAGTCCTC
This sequence comes from Calidris pygmaea, assembly GCA_003697955.1. NCBI lineage: Eukaryota > Metazoa > Chordata > Aves > Charadriiformes > Scolopacidae > Calidris > Calidris pygmaea. The sequence continues at coordinate 1,236,512 of QJSC01020922.1, forward strand.
TCCTCCCTCTAGCCTGTCACTGCCATCCTCAAGCCTAAGAAGGGGAAACAGACTGGTGTTGATGTAGGTACTGGTATTAACCTCGATAGACTGTTTAAGACAGTAAGTAAACTCTAAACTTAATAGAGTTTACCGAGTGTGATAGCACAGATTGTTTTAGTTTTCTTATACATTTCCTTCAGTTGTGATGTAGGAGCGTAAGCAGAATATTAATGCTGTACATTGGAGGTGCAGTGGTTGGAGAAGTGATCTGAGCACGGCTGAAAACACATGAAAATTACAGATTGGTCTTGCTTGATGAAAAAGAATGAGATTTATATAGGAAGTAACATGCTGAAACATTGCAGGGACATAATCTCAATATAGATATTATGCCAAAAGGATAAATGCAGATAGCAACAAAGCCATCAAATGCTAGTGATAACAGAAGCAGTTGGTTAAATATCAGTTTTCTCTCTAGTATGGCATTTCAAAATGTGGCAGCACTGGACGTGAGTAGTTTTTCTACTTTAAATTATCAAAACTTAATAAAAGTAGGGTACAAACTGCATAATGGACAGGACATGTAATAGTGTATTATCCAGTATGTGTGAAAATCATTACCCATTGCTTCTACTGAAATTATTTTCATTTCATTCTTCATGTATGATTGAAAAAGCACAACAGAGAGAACAAACTTTTCTGAGAGTTAGAGAATGAGAACAAGACCACAGATATAGAAATTAGAAAAAGATTGAACGTATAAGAATGCCTGAGCAGCTGCATGATGGTCTATCTGTTCTACTACTCTGTTGTCAGTACCGGCTGAGTATGGGTGCCAGGGGAAGAGTATAGCAAATGGACAAACATACAGTCGTACTTCTCTCTTTATATCCAATGATTTGCAGCTGAGGAACTCTGTGAGAGGAAGGATTTCTTGAGCCAAAAGTGTTCAATGTGCTATTGCTTAGGAATATCAGAGGAAATCTTATCAAAGATTTCTTATACATAATAAAAAGAAGAATATGAATACAAAAGCAAGCTTCATGAATTTAAAAGCCACAGTTTTGTTTGCCTTGTGGGTTGATTACAACTCTGCTTCTGGAATGTGTCTCTATTTCTGGAAGGGAGGCTCGATATCCCTAGGTCTTTCCGTTAGAAGCCAATCTTACTGTGAATGATTGGAAGCTGATTCCATCCGTATAAATGAATTCTGAGTGGAGGCCAGAGATGGTTGTGCAGTTGACTTGTGTGCACACAAACCATAAATATAACTGTGTGTCATGATGTATTTGTATTTGTTGTTGTTATTGTTCTTTGGTATCTCGGCCAGTGGGATGTAGAACAGTGACACCTAGATAGCAAAACGTGCATCCAAATTGCTGGATTTAGTTCTTCGTGCATCAGCATGAGAAGTACATTGCTGTCAGAATCCGTGCTCCTGGGTGCAAAAACATGTGGCAAAACCAGGTGGTTTTAGACTGATTGGGAGGAATCACTGGGACAAATGCCACTTCTGTGATTTTGACCTGGGTTATATGCAGACACAGAGCTTTAAATCATAAATGGATAAAGAGTTAAAATAGTGTTCTAGAGAAAAGAAGAGTTTACATTAACAATTCACTATAAGTTACTATATAGGGGGTGAATTATAGGCTGGCTAACAATCCCTTGTTTTGAAAGGATGTGATACTCTCCTTCACAAACCTCTTTTAGATATCCATATTTCTAAGGTCAAAAACTTTCCAAAATGTCTGTTTTAAGTACATCGCTTTTAGTGGAACGGTTCCAATGCTACATTTCAAGCAAGAAGTACAACTGATATATTCTAATATGTGCAGAAGCATAAAAGCTTACAACAAATCAGTATTGTGAGTGCAAATCGGATTATTTGCCTGCATAGTTTTTAGAATTTCCATGAGTTGAGCACTCAGGAGTTGCCTATTCCACCAAGAGAATTCCTAGCTAAGACCATTCTGGTAGCCAGCTAAGAAAGTGTAGTTGAAAAAAAATGTATGTGGATTTTACATACCCTGGTTTCTTATTCCATTTTACCCATTCAAAAAAACATTTAGAAGTATTTTTTTATTATTTCGGGGTACTACCATCAACGGTGAAGAGAGAGAACAAGTAGCTTCTCCATTTGGTTCTGCAGATTGGTTGATGTATTGAAATAGGCAGCAGCAGTGGGTTACAGGTCAGCATGTTGCAATAAATTAACAATTTTGATTAATCTCGTGCTTATCTTTGGCCTGGATGGTTTGGTGGGTCCTTGACTGTCTGTAAACTTGGAAAAAAAGCAGTGGCAGTTTGCCTTTTGCATTCAGCAGTGCGTTATGTATCCAGGGTGACACTGGAGAGTTTACTGTGCTGCAGAGCAGGCCTACTTTTAAATTTGTTACAGATTAAAACACGACCTTTGAGAAGGATTAGAGAATGTAGAAATGAATGGAGGGCAGGAGGGATGGTTCACTTATGAAGAGAATTAAACTGGGGTGGGGCCAGATGAGTCATGGGTTTTTTTAGAATGAAAAACTTGTTGATTTATTCTATATCTTTACAAGAATACATGCTACGTTCCCGATGTTTATAACTAAAAAAAATCCAATATAATGACTAGTAGGAAAATAATATTTATAGATTATTTTTTTAATTGTCTTTAGATAAATTTTATTACCTGGTATTTTTTTCTACTTAAGGTACACTGCAGGAAAAATACGTGATCATATGTGAGCTACTAAAAATTTTGCAGCAACTTTCTGGGGAGTGACCTGAGTAATTGGTTTATGCCATTGTAAACTCTGAGTCATAAAATCATTATAGCTCATAACACTATTGCTTGTTTCCTCTGTATACGTACAGAAAGGATAGCAATAAGCAATTCTCTCAGTATGTCAGCAACTCACAAAGATGAAGAATGATACTTTCATCTCCAAAATCGGTGAGGAAGCATGAAGTGTACATTCAGTGGAAACTCTCAAGATAATATCTGGTATCTGTGCAGGGAGCTTGGGGGGAGAAGAAGAAAATTTTGCTACTGGCTGTAGAACCTCCTAAGGATTCTAATTGAGTCCTGGAGCTGCATTAGCCCCGTTACTGCTGACATACCAGGACTTCAAAAAAGGCAGAGTCAAGGGAAGTGCTAGTTCTTACCTATAGTCTTTACTACTTCTTATAGTAAATTTTTATTATAATTTAAAACTTTTAAATAATATTGTTCTGCAATATGTATAGTGCCAGAAACAAAACCAAGCACTCACTTCTTTTATCCCATTTATTTAAAATTCATCTCACTTGATAAGAATTAAGAAGTCTTAATTACCTTTGGATATCTGGGCTTTGGACTAAAGATCCTGTTCCTCCTTTAGAGGTGTTACTTTTTATTTTTCCTTTCTGACTTTTTTTGTTTGCAATAGTAGTGACTAGAAAGATAATTTGATAGTGGACAGATTATTAAAAGTAGATAAATTATGACAACACAGTACATCTAATGACTTTTTAGAAACGTTGGCTTAATACTGTCTCAGAGCAAAAGGGTCAGATAATACATCCTTATTTATGTTGTTGAAATACAGTTTATGCCTAATCTGACCTATTGACGTGGTCTGATAGTTTATCCTGCCTGGTGTTTCCTTATTATTTGAACATATCTTTTTTTTTTTTTCTTCTTCTTCTTCTTCTTTTTGCTGGGCTTATTTCTAGTCAAAGTTCTGATATAAGCCAAGTTTCAGTAACAGTTATTGTATTACAAATGTTATAATTTGTGAATGGAATCTGTTTATGCTTCCCTTTCCTCATCATCCCCAGCTTGTCTTCCATGTAGGGTGCCACTACTGAAGAGTTGTTGCTCCTCAATCCCAAGCAGGTAATCTCAGCAGGATTTAGCTCAGAGCCCATTCCAAGGAGTGCCGGTCTTCAGTGCTGGGGGTACCCCTCTGCAATGGCCCTCCCCCCCAAATAAAAGGCTGTGTAGAGAGCTGCACTGGGCCAAAGACACGTTGGCTTCCCTGGTATTCCTCATACTATACTGACATGATAGAGTTTTGTTTTGGTTTTTTCCCTTTTTTGTAAAATAAATTACAGGTTTTTCCTTTTACAATCACTGGGAGATGTTCAGATCTCAGGGCAGAATGGCACAGTTACAAGAGGGTTGCATGCTAGTCAAGAAATGCAGATATGGTCTAATAGGTGTTGAAACGTGTAATGCAACCTGACAGCAAGAGGGTACAATGTGATTTTTAAGCACTCTGAGTGCGTGTAGGCAAACAGGCATGTATATGCATTCAGGGACTTGGAGCATGACATCTTTTATTAAAAAAAATTGTAAAAAATTAATTATCAGATAAAATGTACTGGAGGTAGCCCATAAAGCACTAGGTGGCAGGCTTGCTATACTTAGAGAAAAATTAAACTCAAGAACATTCCAAGGAGAGTATTTTAGAAGATAAATAACAAATAGCACTTTTAATAAAACTGTTAGCAGAGATTTTCCAGATATTTAAAAATTATGTTGAAATTTAAAGGGCATAAACAATAAATTTTAGTTATTGAAAAGGTGTTTGTTTTAGTTGAGTTGTGAGATGTGTACCAGCAGTTAGATGTTTCGCTACTGATTTGTAGAATTCATGTTTCCTTTTGGGACAGCATTAATTTAAACTAAATACATATTGTAATTGTAAAACTGTCATGCTTGACTTAAAATAATGAGTTCCACCAATTATGTCTAACACTGATTGACTTTGATACAGAACTGAAACAATTTTTATTATTTATAAATACAGTAACAATAATGACTCATATGGTCTTTTGAGTATATGGGTTTATACAAATAGTTTTTATTTTAAAAGAAATCTTAGTGTTTAAAGAGCCTAGTGGAACAGATTACAGTGTAAATCAGACAATTTGAGGATGGTTTGAGAAAAGATTAGGATCAACAAACCTACCAACTCAGAACACATAAAGAGCAACAGACAAACAGTCTTTGCCCTGAGCTAAAATAACCACACAAACCAACTGTCACCTTCCAGAGACTTAAAGCAATAACGACACCAAGAATCTGAAGCTCCTAATAAAGGATTATGATCTCACCCCAGGCTCTATGTACTCATTTGCCAAATGCTAGGTTGGCTTGCAGCTTTATTGGGTAGGCTAAAGAAACAGTTTTGCTGCCAATCATTTTCAGACTTTACTGTGAATTGGAGAATCCTTCCATGTATGTATTTACTTTTTTTTTTTTTTGGTAGGGGTGGGAGGGACAGGACACAGATGGATTTTCTTTGTAAAAAAACACCCTTTATTTTTGAAATGAGGATTATTTACTTTCTCTGATAGCTTTTGATGATGTGTCAGTGAATTTACTGACTGACATCCCCTTACAGATACTGTTTAATAACTTCTGCCAAAGTAGACGAAGTCATTTCAGTGACTGTTCATTTAGATCTACTACCCTCAGTCAAAAGAAGATGGCTCCTACCTTGGGCAAACGAGCTTTCTAACTGCGAAGGAGAAGGAAATAATAGATGAATGTTCATTATAATGTATGCAAATAAAAGTCTGAATTGGAGGCCTTTAACACCTGATCAGACTGTTCCACAGGCTCCATAATTATTTTTTATATTATTCTTTATCTTGCAAAAATAATAGATAGTATTACAGTAAAATACCTATTAGTATAAAATTTAAAACAATATAAATTATTTATGGAACTATACATTTTGAAAAGCTTGATGAGGCAAGAGTAAGAGAGACTTGACGGCTTGAAGAACTCATTCAAAAGAAACACGTTACTTGTAGCGGACTCTAGCCCATGTGTGAAGAGTTTTTTTTAAATGAGAAGGAAACCGATGCAAATATCTACATATATACAACTTTTTATTTTGTATATTGAGCTGGAGTTTATAGGGCTGAATACATTTTGAATCCTTGTGCTGTATATACAATGTACTGTGTATGTTTCCCTAACACGTCCTCAAGGCCAGGAGCTGTCGCTCCTCAAACACCTGGGAGGCCTTAGAGCTCCCCAAGACTGGAGTTGTAAGAAGCAAACGGAATAGGAAAGGATCAGTCGGTGTCCCTTTACCTTCTCACAGTGAAGGGGAAACCTTTGTGGTGGTTTTACAGTTGCATTGCTTCCTGTGCTGACTTCCCTGGGAAAAGAGAGAATTCTTGATCAGTGGGACTTCAAGGAAAGATCTGTATGAAATCTTAAACCAATTGAAATAGGAAAAAACCCACCCTGACTTTATGGATTGTGGGAGAATTCGTGTTTTGACTGGGAGTTCTTGGACAAACTAGCGTGTTATTGCATGTCAGCTGGGGTACTTTCCTCCACTGACAAATATGAAGCAGTTGAGGATGGTTTAGCCTCTTCCATTACTGCAGGCTGAACACTTAGTGCAACTGTCTGGTTATTGTAAGGTGTCTTGGGTCCTGAACCACCTAATCCTAGCACGTACATTTGTAAAAGCCGAGAGAGCATTCAGTAATGTTTTCAGCTTTAGACTTAGTGTTGTGAAGTCCTTGCAGAGTATTTGAGTTGAGGGGCTTTGGAGGATCACTTAAATAAATTGAGGGTCATTTCTATCTCAAGATGATGACAAAACCTGGGATTATTTAAACTTTAAGAAATCTTATATGAGGTTAAATGTGGACATTGTCAAGTTCAACTTTCTGACTGGCTAACTTGGCTCAATTTCAGTGTATTGTAAAGTAGCCTGTGAGTCCTTGATATTAATTTATTGTCACTTTTTCTTAGCTTGAATTGTGAATATCGTTTTAAAATATGTTCCAGAAATACAACCCATTGACAGCAAAGTGTAATTTTCTAGTCACTTGATATAAAGGGTAAGGCTGACATGAAATGGAAGAGCAATCTGTGTGAGGTCAAAAAGCACCAGTATACATTAGCAAAATAGATACAATAGCAAACAAGACAGGGAAAACTGAAAAAATGTGTTTGTCAAGGAGTATGAAGATGCACTGGTAGAGAAGTAAAATACATATATATATATGATTTCTCTTCTTATATTATGGGTTAATAAATAAGCTTTACGATGTTACCCCCTTAAGGAAATGCCATGGTCATCAGAATAAATTCGGAAGAATGACAAGCTATGCAAAATTTGGGCAGAAAAATGGTAAAAGTGCAAAAATCTCACATTTTCCTTGTCAATTCTACTCTTGTTGAGTAGAAATAGGTACCACTTCTGTATGGGTTTTGGAAGATATGGTGAGACAGGTTGTAAAGTGTTAGAGCTGTTCATGGCATGAGGAATGGCTAATGAAAGAGAAGAGGAAGACAGGTCGTTATTAGAATGAACTAAATGATGGAAAGAGAAAAATAAAATTAATCTAGGGAAGACAATGTACAACATGCAAACATGTCACTTACTGCATGTTCATTGGCAAGGATTGCCTGCCACAAAATACGGCCTGTGAAGCTCAGGTATAGATGATATGAACAATCTGTGTTTTTCAAATACCAATAACAGGCAGACTGTTGGTATTCACCACAGTTTGATGTTCCTTTTTTACATGATAATTAATTTTCTAGAAAATCTGTGTCAAGAAGTTTGTGCCTGATATCTATCAAAAAGTGGTGATATGTGTTAATTGTTCTGTATTAAGCTAAACAACAACAAAAACAAATAGAAAACAATAAAAGAGGAAGAGGTTTCTTCTGTTTGTGCATTTCAGTTACAAATACTTTCTTCCCGTGGCCAAAAAAAGTCATGAATTAATGAAAGCACAGCTGTATCTAGTTCCTGGTTTATAGAAAAAGTAGCACTAGGAAAAGAGAACATTTCTTTTAATGTCTGGCAGCTGTTTGAGGTGGAAATTGAGTTTTCCAAGTCACTTTCAGAAAGGAGTCAGTGAGCCCTGCCACGGTGGCCAACGTTCCCTCTCTCAGGCAAAGAATAAATCTCCTCTGAAGAGCGGGTGACTGTGTTGGGGTTGAGAAAAACAGCCTTTTGGGCTCCATTTTTCCTTCCTCTGTTATTTCCATTTGCTTAGTTTTAACAAACGGTTTATTGTTGTATGTGCTGAACTGCCAGCCCTACAAGCTGAGTTTGTAGGAAGTGGGGAAAAGAATCTAGGTTTATTTTTTCTCAAGTTTGTCATGCTGTACTTACCTCAACCCTTAGTAGAGAGTAATTTCTCCCTATCCATTTTAAAAGCCTTGTGGGCTGGATTAGGCAATATCACAGCTATGTAATCTCATTTGTAAATGTTTAGAATTTTAATACAACATCAATGGTTTTTTTCTGAATTCGTACTCGGTTTTTAGCATGAGCAAAAAGCAGTGAAAATGTTATTTAAAACAACAGATTCTACTTTAAATATGCCTGGTGATATTTTAAATGAAAAGGTGCTTGTGTTACATCTTCTTTTCAAAGCTGTAATGCAAAAGTGTTCTGCTGTCTGTTGTGTACAATTATGGTAATTTAACATATCATATTTTTTACGATACAAATACTTGTTGCGATTTATGCAATTACAATAGATGAGACTGCACAGTGAGGTATATGACATGCACTATTTCTGTCCAGTATTAAGTGCAGTTTAGCTGAAAATGTTCTGGATTTTTATGCTATAAGAGATTTTACTTCTCAGAACTAACATGTTAAAATTGTTTGAGAAATGGCAAAGAATATCAGCAAAGTTGAAACATCTCAACTTCAATATACATTGTGTATTTTATACAAATCACGTGGAGTCAAGCAACATGGGGTAAGATCTGACATTTGGACTGTAGATTTAAGGCTTCTTAAGCAAAGTTCAACTAAATAATGAGAAAAAGAAAGGACGAGAATTTTGAAAATGTTGAGATATTACAGGAGCACCTACTTATCTCTGTATATTTATAACAAATTTACAAAGTGCATGTTCTGTCTCCTTGTGTGGCCTGATCAACCAGAGGTTGCTTCTTTAATTGTGTTGAATTATTTGTGAACGAGGAAAAAACCTCTGCTAATAATCCACATAGAAGTTATTGTGTGAATAACTTCTGAATATTCTGAATTTATGTGAAAACTTGAGCATATACATGTATAAGAGCATAAACAATTTAAAAAATAGTATTTATACTTTTTCCATGTTCGTATTATGGACATTGATCCATTTTAGAAAAAAAAATCAATTTCATTATTTCTAAAAGGAAAAAAGTACTTTACTTGTAGGGTTTATGCAATAAACTGAAAATTATAAGAGCAAGATTTAAAATAACATTAAAATTTGACTGCTTTCATTAACTATATGACAAGAAACATCCCTCTTTGGCAATAACACATGAACTCAAACATTAATTTAATGTTGTTTAATAGTTCCTGTGCCATGAGCTTTGAAATGCTCCATCATCAGAGACATCTAGACCTTTTAGCTAAAATTGGTGTTTAAATAGCTACCAAGTGGTGCACTCACTTTTCTGTGTTGTTGCCTTTTTTAACAAATATTTTGTTCATAGTTCTCTAGTTTGTTGTTTTCCAAACTCTGGAAGATGGTCTGCCCCATGGTCCTGGGCAGAATTTGAAAAGGGTCTGCAGCTATTCACAGAAAACCTGGCAGCTGTTGCAATGTTTCCAGTTAGGAGTTGGTGAAATATCTATTAAAAACAATGAGATAGGACTGTGGTCCATAATTTAAAAACTTTAGGAACTTCATCTTCAGACTGTATGCTTAAAAAGAACACAGGAAATTATAAGCGTTCCTTAGTTTTTAGATCTCAGCAAGAAGTCTTATCTTGCTTCCGATAACATTGACATACCTGCATATTTACTTCCATGACATTTAGAGTGAGATGCATCTCAGCTTTTTAAAATGTATATGCCCAGTCTTAATTAACCTTCTAGGTCTTTCTGTAATCAGTGGATTGAATCAAGGGTTACTCGTCCAACCTCTGTGTGTGTCTGTCTTAGAGATCAGTCATCTTCAGAAAGTTTTAGTCAAACTAGAGTTACCCTAGACTGGTAACATTAACGGTGTAAAATTTTAATGCAGGTCAGATTTTTCTGTATTTGGCTCTCCGTTAGGATCAAAATTGGCAACTTATTAGACCTTTCCAAAGAGCAATTGAAAATTTCATAAGAGAAAAGACTTGTTTGAAATAAAATTTAATTACCCAGTTTTCTGATTATGACACTAATCCCTATGACTTGTTAGCCTAGTAGATTTTTTTTTAAGCACAGTAAAAGAAACAATGAATTGTTATTGCTGTATGCTTTTAAAAAACTTTGAACTTCTATGAAATTCATTCTCACATGCTCTTTCTTTGCATGGAAGAAGGCATATAAATAGTAAGTGCTGGGGTATTTTGAAACTCATTCTGCTGTCATTACATTTAGCAAAAATGCAAGATTTGCTAGTTTTATAGTAAAGAGTTCACAGTAAATGACTTTTTGTTTTGTCACAATGGACAAGTATTGTCGGACACCAACATATTTCAATATAACAATGAAATGAGGCAGTGGATGACTGCTAGATACAGATGACAGAGGAATGAATCAGGCAGCTGCTCTGAAAGTTCAAAATAATTATCCTGACTGAAAATAGGTCTGGTGGTAACCCCCTAACTTTGATGTAATACAAGCAGAATTTATTTTGGTCACAAATGAATATGATTTATAGCATTTGATAATGGAACTTGGTTTCAAAAGCAACATTTTTGCTGATAGAGAGGAATATGAATAGGACTGTTCTCAACAAACTCTTGCTGGAAATAGAGAACAATCACTAGAAAGAGCAGGAGAGGGACAAACTGCCTGTGCAATGAAGAGGTGAAAGTATGAATTTTAGAATCGGCATGAATAGAGAGTTCCTTAAATAGAAAAATGTGGGAAGACTGAGTGTGATGGGTCTGATGTTGCAATTGTGAGGGAGGTTCTTACAGCTTTAAGTGGTTTCAAGAAGTGAAAATTAGAACAGCACTATTTTATGAGGTTTCTATTCACAAAACTAGTTATTGTAGTCCAGTAGTACAGAATTATGATGAAAATGTACCAACCTGGGCACGTAATTGTCTTCTTGCCTTACTGAAAATATTGAAATAATGTTACTGGTGGAAGTGAATGCTTGAAATATAATCTTAACTTTAGTCTTAAAAGTTTTCATTAATGCATGCATGGTTGTGCATAAGGCCAGCCATTTATTCAGTGAATTAAGAAGCTTTCCATTTTTTTGTTACCCATACTTTGCTATTAAACATCTTAATTTTCTGTTTCATGGCTAGTACTCTTAATCACGTACCATCTCTTTCTTCAGATTTAGTGATTTTTCCAGCCATCGTAATTTCAAATTGGCTGTAAGGACTCCCATTGAGTAAGCACATGCTGGTATCTGCTGATGTCCATCACGCTAGTTTTCAGCATAATTTTATAATTATGATTAGTTATCAGAAAAAAAATGTGAAAAAACCACTTTAGTCATTGCTTGGATAAAGATCATGTGATCCTCACCTACCATTTAAAGAATGTGATAATTAGGTTGTAGTTGGGAATGAAACTATGGTGTGAGTGAGTGGGTCTAGTTGCATGCTCTGTATGACTGTCTGACATATATTGCAGTACTTGTGGTTTTGAACTTCTACTGAACTTTTAACTTTTGAGGCCAAAATGCTAGACATATTTCTCATAAATTCTGTATATGTATGAAAATCTCTTGCCATGTTGTTCAGTTGTAGAAATGTGTATTAAGAAACTATGTGACAGGAGCCATGGGAGAATGGCCAGTGGCCAAAGTTGGAAAACCCAAGAATGTGTCCAGTTACGTATGTTCTTCCACCCCCTCTGGGAACTCGGGTTCGTTCTTCCCTCTCTGATAAGACATGTAGTGAACTGGGATGGTCTACTGGAAAGATCAGCTCAAAAGTGAAGTGGTTCTCTAAATTTACTCCATCCTGATTGTTAAAATTGTGTAATAAAACCCCTTTATTTGAAATATGCTATTTAGGCACCAGGTGCCAGGAAAGTGGAAGAATTAAGATTGCTGGGACAATAATTTTTGATTTGCCTCTTTGTTAGGGCACGATTGTGCAACTTTTAATAACATGGCAACATGCTGCTTCCCAAGGAACTTTCCCTCTACAATGGACTGAATGAATTTGTAGGGGATGAATCAGTGGTAATATAATGGAAAGATGAATATATGTTCCTTTCCTGTTTTGTTGTAAAAGTGGAAAGAATTACAATGAATGATGGAAGGAACTGCAAAATAAAAATGATCATATGTAGTGTTATATAATTCAAAATATTATGAAAAATCAAACTCTAGGTATTTCAGATTAATGGATCTCTTTGTCCTTGGTCTGTTTCATTTCCTGTCCCATAAAATGGGACTAATAACGCCTGCTCATCTCACAGTAATGTGGTAACAAATTCATTAACTTTTCTGAAGAACTTAGAAAATGATAGTGATAAATACTATAGAAAGCCACATCAGAAATTAATTCTGTCTTGAGAAAAAGGTTTGTGTGGTATGTAGTAAATGAGGCATGGGCCCAAACTGAGTACTGAACAGAGAACAAAGTGTTGAATAACTGCCCATTAACTGAGCACTCACCCAAAAATAATTCACAGGCACCCTTGATTGCAGTGGCTCATTTTACAGTCTTAATATTCCTCTTTAACATACCTTTTTATATAACTTTATCACTAATTTATACTAAACATATCCAATTTTTAAAAAATATATATTTTTTACATAATTACCAATGGAATTATATATTCTCAGAGAGTTGTAGTAGCACTCAGAAATACTGAAGTAGAATTTAAAATCAAGACTTTTCTCTGGCCTTTGTTCTTTTGGGAACATTATGACATTTTAGAAAATGCAAAGTTTTCCTTCAATACAAAAGCTGGAGTACGGGAATAGGTCTGTTCCTTGTTGGATATGAGTATAAAACTCCCATATTAAGCCATGTTAACCATATTAAAAGTCATAGGCCTTCAGTAAAGAAAGAGAACAGTTTCTTGAAAACGAGCAACAATTCTACGATTAAACGATTGCTTTGAAATTTATTTTTCTCATTTGATTAAATGGCTTTCTTCGCCTAATTATTGTTGTGTTCTCACATGTGCTCATTACTGACATTTTGAATTGATTTTAATGACTCCTTTTGACTGTGGAAGCAGTCAAGGGTTTTGAAAAAATCAAAATAGAGATGTGAAAAGACTCAATAACCGTAAGTCCTTGTTATAGTTGACCATTGATGATGTCAGGATGCTATTGTGGTCTTATCTCCCAACGTTCTTTTTCTACTTTATTAAATGATTTTTAATGCAAAATGAAGCAACATGCCTGGGAACAGAAATTAGACTGTAGGACTCCCCTCTCCCTGCTGAGTGCCTGGGTCATTTGACTTCTCTTTCTCTCTGTGAGCAAATTGAATATTTTTTTCCCTGCTGGTATGAATCCTTCTGCCCCTTCTCCCTTGCCTGCACTAAGGTGATGAGGCACACACTCTCTGAGGCAAAAATAGGAGGAGTTGGGTTTAATATTATCAAAAAAGAAGGCAGCCTACAACATATTTTCCTGGTGAGAGCTCCGAAGAGGAGGCTGCACCACAGTGACCTGGCGGCTGATGCTTGTGCTGAACTCTGTAGGAGCGTTGCTTAGGATGCACTGGGCTGACTCCTGGAGAAACTTTGGCTCAAAAATATACCCAGCTCATGGATTCCAAAAATTGTATGTGGTGGGGAATTAAGATCTGAGCTGTGGGCTGTGAGTTTGTGTGGATTTCTATGTCCTGAAGAACTTTTCCTGTGAAACTTCAGACATAAAAGTTCAGGGAGTTCATAGATTATACTCTAGTGTGTGGCTGTGTAAATTCTGTCTGGCTGCCACTGGAGTCACCTGCATCTTATATCAGATTTGAGATGAAGGTCTGGGCTGCGTATCTGAGCCAGCAACACACTCCGCACTTTACAGTCATTTGTACCAGCACAAAGTAGGAAGGGGATTGTTGCTGTTGTGATGTGATTCTGTCTCTTTCCCTTGCCCGTTGGTGTAGGGAAACTGAACATCAGTTGTTTGTTTGTTTGTTTTTAAATTAGTTCAAACATATTAAGTAAGAAAATGTAAACATGAAGGATATTGATGGCATAACAAAATAGAAATGATGAATGTTGAAATTTTACTGAAACTGTCCCAAACTGAGACTAAACTCCCTTGTTTCGTTTTCTAAAATGACATAGAAACTTCTATGTATTTCCAAAAGATTGAGAATATGAAGAAGAGCAAGTAATTGTTAAAAAAAAATGGTGTGTTTCAGGTAAATTCTTTTTTCATTTAACATGTCTAAAAAAAAAAGAATGCAACACTCATTCTGTAATGTCATTAATATTTTTTCGCTGGTTAAGAGTCTACGCAGTGCTCAAGACAGTTAACTACCTAATCTCTTTGGAAAATCATTATAGCTAATTGACACTTTGTGAATTTAAAGTGTGTTGAAAATTAAGTTCAGATTGAGGAAATATGTTTTGAAAAAGGTGGGATTCATAGTCTAGATTTTTTAAATTCTTACAGAAAAATGGAAATCACCAAAATGAACCACAGAGTGCATCAATGGTAATTCTCAGGAATGAAGCATTTTCTTCTATAATTCACTAAAATAATGCTATAAGTTTGTATATTTTGGACATTAGTGGCCATTGATAATATTTTGATTGCTACCTCTTATGTAAGTGGTGGTGTTTGAATTTGTTTGTTTTCTTTTCAAAGTTCAACCAGATGTTGAAAACAGTTTTAAAATCTTGTTTCAGTAGGTCAGCCAGGTGAAGATTATAAGATTGCTTTTAACAGGTGTTGCTCATATTGCAGTTTGATGATTATGTTTAGTATTTATCTTTGTGCTTTCAATATATGCTACAATATCAATGCAGTAAGACTTTTTTTAGTTTCTGTATGTGATCCAAATTTCTTTCCTAGTTGAAGCAATCTGGTGTGTGTGTGTGTCTTTATAAACAGAAGCACTTACTGAAAGTCATGTGTTTATTTAAAAGGTAAAAATACTTATGGTGGCTTTTTAAGGGTTTAAAGCAGAAACAAAAATAAATGGAGTAAGATCTCGGGCTTCTTTAAATTCCTGATTGTAAACATATGCAACAATATATATCGGCAGAATATACTGTATGTACTTTAATTAGCTATTTCTACCTTAAGCTATTAGACATTTGGCTATTTATACATTTAACTATTAAGAACAGGTCATACTTTTACAACTAAATTTTACTTTAGCCTGGAAATAAATACAAAATGTAAGCTGTTCAGGCTGAATGGCACTCGGAATTGAGAAAATAAGCTGTGATACACAGTGTAACTGCTTAGTTTGTTTGTGTGCACTTCCGATCTATTGATAGATGATGTTTTAGCGTTATGTTGAGGATGGCGTGTGGCAGTGGGAAGGGAAGCTGTTTGCCTGCTGTAGTCTGTAGAAGGTAAAGCCTTCTGGAGAAGAGGGAGGTGATATTTTCCCTGAGAGCTGCTGACTACACGTGGGGGAAGTCTCTCCTGTGGTATAGGCTGAAACAGATGGAGGGAGGGAGGAAGGAAAGAGAGTGAGACAGCAGCAGAATGCAATAGGTGGAGGAGAGACTTCTTCATAACCCCTTTTAATTTCTACTCTCATTTTGAATTTAATCTTAAATCACTTCTACTAATTTATATTCTAATAAAACCTAGATTTAGAGCCTTCCAGAAATTTGGTATATTCAATTTAAGAACAGGTCCGGGCAAATCTTTCCAAAGTTTTTGCCAACCAGAAGGATCCTCACTGTGAAAATAAACTTTCCTCCAGGTTGTAAAACTTCTTCAGCATTCTTTTGCAGTCCTCAGAAAGAGGGAAAGGAATGTTTGCTCAGTGTCAGCTCTTTCATTTGCACTGTTGAATCATGTAACTGCATGAGGCAGTGCTCTCATTCGAGTTGTATGCGCTTTTAGGTATCTTCTCTGAATTAGAATCATCTCTGAAGAGATACGTATGTCTGCTTTGCAGCATCCACTCTGTGGCCAAGATAGGTCTAATGATTTCTCCCTCTCTACTGCAGGTCTCTGTGGAATAAAAACTTCATCATTCGTGTCCGTTAGTGCTAAGAAATATGTTCCTTCTCAATAGTTCGGTGAAGATGTCTTCCCATTTTGTAGGGCTTGTTTGGCATAAGTTAAAGGTCCTTTGGTACCTTTGAAGAATCCCGTGTGTTGGCTCTCAGAACTCTTCTTGAATAACTCCAGCTGTGTTGTTCACATCCCTTTGAGTACTACAGAGGAGATAACAGCTACTGTGTGGGATATAAAACGATCTTTGATAATATTAATGGAGTGATTGCTAATTAATAACACCATAAAATACTTTGGGATATCCTGACTATAAAAGGTGCCATATGTAGCTGTTACTGTTTTTCATGATTTAGTGTTTTAACAGTATTGTAGGTAAAAATGCAGTAAAAAAGTGGAAATATTTTTCAGATTTGTCACAGATGGTAAAATTAAGAGGAGCTGTATAGTTTAAGTTCTTTTATCAATGTAAGAACTTTTCCTGCTTTCATTGAAAAAAAAGTCCTATTTTCTTGGCTTTTGGCCAATAAAACATAAATTAAAAAGTTAACAAATAAACAAAACAACAACAATACAACAGCAACAACAAACCCCAGGAAAAAAAAAAAAAGTCATATTGCTTGAAGAGTAAATGACTTTGAAATTTTTTAAAGTTGCATGCAGGAAAGCTGTTTTTTCCTGTATGCCTGAGTGACAGGAGTCCTTTGCTACTCCTAATTTTGCCTTCTGGTAACATCTTAAGTATATATCACTGCTGGTCTTTGGCTGATGCTCTGCATCTCTGAGAGAGCACAATCTGGGCCTAAAGGAAGATGGTGACTTTTTAAAATGGTCATTTTCTCTGTGTTGTGAGAAAATCAACATTATCTTTTCCAGAAGGTTTTTCTACACTGCTTCTTGCATCTTGTAGCCTTTACAGTAGCCAGGAATTCTGTAGGGGTCCATGCTGTGATGCTAGTCCACCGTACACTTACAATAACTCTGGTTGCAGGTTCATGCTAAAGCAGTCGTTTGTATTTTGCGGCACCCCAAGTTGACCATATCAGGAGATATAGCATATCTAGGCATTATTCCTAGCCTTTTGGCCTTGCTACTCATGATTATTAAATGCTTTATTAATCCCTTTAATAGAGGTCAATCTCTACTTGTCATCTTTTGCCATCCTGCTACCTTTAAATATGTTCTCTGCAATGGTAATTTTACTTTAAATACGTAGATAAGGCACACTGTTACTAATAGAATCAATAAGACTTTATTAATTAGATTTTCATAGTTAGGGAGTGTAGAGTAGTTTTAATAAATAAATGGGGTCTCTTAGTTTAATATTTATTCATCTTTCACCTTGATAAGCTTGCAAATACCTGATCAAACCTCATTATCACAGAATCACAGAATCTATCTAAGATATCTACATCAACTTATTTGAATAATGGAACTGTGGTGGCTAATAACAGAAAAAGTGGACTTTTCATCTTTGAAGGTCATGGTAATTCCTTTCATGTAACTCCTTTATTTTCTAATTTTCTTTGCACACCACAGAGAAAAAAAAACAACAAAACCACCAAACCCAAAAACCCCCAGCAACCCAACCCTCCCCTTTTCTCCTCCCCCCCCCCCATTTTCTTTAACTATTAAGACAATAGAGTGGGCTCTGTTCGTGCTTCATTGACCAGTAAGGTTTTTTTCTCCCTCTATGTCAGGCTTCCCATGGGATGCAATAGAATGTATTTTTTCAGACGATGTGTTGCTACAGAAAAGGTGATTGTCAGCAGTAAGCAAACTATCGAGTCCAACAGAAGGCTGACACAGCTTTTTCCTGCTTTGAGTTAATCTTTCACTCTCTTTGTGTTTACTGGTTTTGTTTTTATGATCACATATTTTTTATTTGTAACACACTGCATGTGTGGTTTTGGTGACTAGTAGAATATAATCATGAGAGGAATCAAAATAGGGCTCCAAAATTACTCACTAGGATGTAGCATCAAAGATGACTTGCATTTTATCATATTTTAACATGCATAAAATGATAATCTGAATCATGTAAATTTACAAGTTACCTCCTCATTTCTTGTGACAAAGGAGAAAACAGCATCTTTGGATCCTTATAGAACCATAAAGGTTCAAAGAGTTATAAGATTTATTATGTTAGATGTGAAGATATCTGCCCCTGTAACATCATTTAAGATCCATCCACCGCATCCACCTCTGGTTCACAACTGGCTGTTGCACAAGGATTATTAATCTGCTAACACAGTTTACAGCTCTGAGGGCTCTGCTGACTCTTGACTGACTGCACTGAACATTGCCTGCTGGGATTCTACATGGCACCTTCTGTGAATTGCAGCAACGCTCATCCCTGGTGACTGGAACTTTTCCTTACATTATGGAGGTGCTGGAAACCTGCTTCACCCCGACAAATCCACCCCTATCTCTCCCCCCCCTGCAGAACAGTTCCTTTTCAGTTGTTCCTAGTGCTATGACCCAATTCAAGGGTTAATCTCATTCCTCCAACTTCAGAAACACGCTGAAATAGCTCGAAACTTATGTCTTCCGACTTAACACAATCATTTTACGCTCTCTCCAGGAAGAGTTAAGCATGGTTTGGGTCATCTGAGGATGGCCCTTTCTCCCTTCTGCACCTACACCAACTTTGGCTGGGCAGCAGGGCAGTGCTGCTGGTGTGCAGTGACAGAAATGGCACGGACAGGAGCTGCCTGGCAGATGCCATTCCTTCACAGGCTGGAAGAAAAATGTGTAGAACAAATGTAATTTAGAAATGTAATATGTCATTTTTTTGAGTCAGTACTAAACTGTCACTTGTTTCTCTCGTACGTATATCACTTGCCACTTACAAAACCTCTTAGAATTCTGGCAAATTAGAAAGGATGTGCTTGGTGGTCACATAATTGGCACAGTGGAATTTTGAATAGAAATTATTAGCAATCTTATTTACTATATATCATGCCATCATACTATATAATTTTATTGTAGATGCAACTTATTTTACTGAAATTGTTACACCTAGTAATTCTAAAATGTGTTATGGTAATGTAGCTATGTAAACCATTTATATAAGATAGTAAACCCTATGACTGTAAAACTAAATTATTTAAATGCATTTTGAACAGTTTTTCAATAATTATTTTAAAGAACTGATAACACTAAGAATGCTTAATTTTTTTTGGAAAAGAGACAAAGAATTAGTATTTCAAGTTATTTGTAATAGCTGCTCTGACTCTGTGATAGAATATTTATTCATTTATTTTTCTTTTTTTTTTTTGCTACTGTTTAATTTAATTTTTTTTTATTGCTTCAAGACATTATAGTGAAACAGTGAAATCCATGTGAATGCTCTGACTTGTAGATTACTCTGTGTTTTTTAAAATAAAAGTGAATGGTAAATTTTTAAGTGCTTGCATAACATATTGTTAATATGTATACATTTGCATCTGTTTTATTATTTTTATTTTTATTTTGCCTGCAGACAGCCTTTTGATTGATTACCAGTTTACCTTCAGCTTATTACAAGAAGATGATCGCCATCACACTGCCATAAATTTTATAGCAAATCCAGAACAGGTAAGAAAATATTATTAACTTTGGACAAGTTTTGGAGAGTCATGATTAAGATTTCCATTTATTTGACTATGATTAGAGGTTTCCTAAATGCCTGTAAACTATTAGAGATATTTAAAACCTTTTTGAGAACTGAAAATCATTTAGTGCATTTGTTGAAAAATACCTTTCTAAATGGTAGATGTACTTCAGATCAACTAATACTCAAAAAAATTATCAGCTCATTTATTTTGTTGTTGTTCCCATGAATAGTAAGTTTTAGTATCTTCCTGAGATGAATTAAAGAAGTCTACCCATCAGTTAAGAAATCCTTATTAGCAGATGAGAAAAGTAAGTTTGGGGTTGTAATTAAAATGTAGCCATCTGCCATATATTTTTTTCTTAAGTTTTATAAAGAAAATTATTTCATTATTTTTATCACAATCTGAAAAGCTAACTGCTGTAGTTATATGCTTACTTGTACCCTGTTCTTAGTGAAGAAAAGAGAAGATTGCGTTTGGCTCTGAATTATTACCATTCCTATTTAAGTTTAAAATGAAAAATGGAAGATGATTTACAGGCTATATTCACTTACATTATGTTCAATACATTCTGATATTTTTTTTTTAACTTCAATATATTTTCTTTTTTTATGTAGTCAAATAAAAATTTGGATATATCAATTAATGCATCAAACAACTTCAACCTCAATATTACGTGGTCTATTGGTTCTACAGGTGAGGGTGAATTTTGGTATGATGACTTTTTCCCATATGATTTCATGATCCCTTAAGCTTTTTTAACCTGATTGTCTTGTTGCTAATTTTGATAATAAAACTTTACCAAATGTGTTCTTTTGCCATTATCATTATGCCATTATTAATTATATTATTTAAACCTCAGATGATAATTTGCAATCTGAACAAAGCTTCATTAATATGTTAACTTTCTCTCCTATTCAATTAAAATTACTTTGGTAGGAAAAACTTGTAGCCTATTTAAATTTTTAAAATGATAGTGTTATGAAATGCTGTGATTTTAATTAAGATAAATTGCTTCCTTAACTACTGCAGAGACTGAGATTTTTATTTCTTTGTTTCACTGTTGAAGCTAAAAATTTAATTATTAACCTTAACATTGATATCAAACAATAAAGTTCTTCTGTGTATGCTGATAAAAGGAGCTGCTTATCTATTTTTCTCCAACTTTGAACCCCATTACTCTTCTTTGTTTTGAGAAGGAAGAAAAGCTTTATTTAGACAGTTTCTCTGAATTGGTTCTATTGACTTTCTGAAAACACATCCAAGGAGAAACACAATGCTTAAAATGAAATCGTACTAAAAAAAAATAAAATCTTTTTAAAGAAGGCTCAGAGTTTGTTTTACGTAAACTTGTGAATTTCTTCATCAATGTAATTCTGAAGTATTTTAACATACCATAGTTAGTAAAGTCTTTTTCCTTTATTTTTACTTAGCGCAGTAACCCATGTATTTGCAAAGAAGGATGTATGTTTATTAGTAGGTAGATTATTAAAGCTTTCATGAGCAATTAAAACTTTACAGCAAGAATGTAGGATGTAGACAAATTCACTTTCAAGCTTTATTAATCTATGAGTTTTATAGAAATTGAATGTGAATCACTAGAGAAAAGCATATTATCTGTTCAGCTGACAATAAGAGCTTTCATCTAAAATTCATGTAACTTCTGTCAGTTTTAGGATTCGTTCATAATCTTTTGAAACCAGTGTAAGAGTTTCTGTTAATTCTTTGTATGTATATGAAATATACCTGATGTGCCATATAAACTGCAATAAAGGGTTATTAAAGTTGTAGAATGATGACACTAAAAGTAACTCAAGAATTTAAGTTTCTTGTGCAAATTTACTTTGGCACCTTTAATGATGATTAATATTTGTCATAAGTATGTATATCTACGTATGGTTTTTTTTAGCTGGAACAATATCTGGAGAAGAGATTCCTGTTGTTTCTAAGGCTAATATTAAGGAATACAGAGATAGCTTTTCCTGTGAAAAATTTAACTTCCGCAGCAACCCAAACATCACTTTCTATGTCTATGTCAGCAATTTCTCCTGGCCAATCAAAATACAGGTTAGTATGACTATTGTGTGCTTATAGAGATGTTAACAACTTACCTTTACACTGAATGTCATGTTTTCACTCACACAGAAAGTATACAAATAGTATTATTTGCATGCTGTATTTTCTGTTTATAAGAATGACATTATGATGCCTGTGCTTTCAATAGGGAATCAGACTTCAGACTGTCAATTCTAAAATCTGAAGTTAAAATTATTGAACATAAATATTTATTTGGAATATGTCTTATGCATTTAGATGTATACGCAAAAGAAGGCATATGAGTGTGGGTACCTGGATATTTGTGTGTAATCTTTCATTAATCATTAGCTTTCTTAGCCTCTGATTTTCTTAAAGGTTGAATGTTTATATCATATTGCAATAGTAAAGCCATCAGTTAACACTAAGTGTATTTGGTTAGAATTTATTTTCGTCTTTGACTTCATTGGAATCAATTTCACTGAGTATTTTCTGGAATAGTGAGATTCTGTGCCGTGGTAGACTCAAAAAAATCAATGCAATGACGGTTGCTTTTGTCTTTTTTCCCCACAGAAGTTTCAGCATTATTTATAGTTACCATTACTATAGCTGCATTTGTAAATACTGTTTCCCCTGCACCAGGCAAGGAGCTCTTTATGTGGATGACCAGCTTTTGGCTATAGCTCCCTTATGGAATTAATTCTTAAAAATTAAATTGTTAAAATGATAATAAAATTTCATAATTCCTACTGATTTGCTCAAGAAACAAGAAAAAGCTCGAAATATTTGCCATAATTAAAATATTCTACAGATTTTCATTTTGGTGGAACCTCCTCTTCCTGTCGCTGTTTTCATAAAATACAGACCCTGTTTCATACATACATATATACACCTACACGCATATATATATATATGATAAAATCATCTGCTGAGGAGAGGAGCCTCCTGGATTAAAGCAATTGTCTTCTAAGTAACCTGGCAGAGAAATATTCCTGTGTTAAGTAAAGCTAGACTTTTCTTAATCATATATGAATGTTAACTGTAAATATGCGTTACACAGTGTTGAAGGATGCATTGGTGCAACTTATTAAGATTTATGCATGAATTATTTTACATTAAAAAACCCTGAAGGTTAACTGCTTTCTTTTACCCTTCATATTAGGGCTGTTTTTTACACCCACCAATCCCACTTTCAAAGGACAGAAAAACTTCAATTGCCAAATAGCCTTCCTAAATAAATGCATGAAGCAATTTAAGCTGTAAATGCATTACACACCCCTTTCACCTTTAAGATTGGAAGGTGCCTATATCATCATCGTAAGACAAATGTGATTAAGGTGATGTATTCCTAAGATGTGGAACTCTTTGTAAGATGCCGGCAGATACAGCTCCTTCGCAGCTTCTGCTGCAGCATAACACCTTAACAGCAGCATGTTTTAATGCTTGACGAAGGGAGTCCCTGATGATTGGTTATATCCCTTCTTTCTTTTTATTTTTTTTTTATCCGACTTCTCCTTATCTGCCACAGGTGCACAGATTTTTTTGTATTTATTTTTGAGGCACGTTGAAATTCATTGATCTAGGCAGTTCTGTCTCAGAAATGATTGTACTTCAGTATTGTATTCTTTTTCTGTCCTACTTATTTTTCACAAAAAAATTCTTCCATCTAGAAATTAAGTCACTCCAGTTTTATGCAGTGGAAAAGGAATGCTAAGGTCCAATTATGGAAACTGCTTCAGGATGTGAATATTTTCCTCTGTATTTGCCTTCCTAAATCAACAATATTATTATTTAGTTCTCAACTTCTTTATGCTGTGATTTGTTCTTTTCCAAGGAAATATCTGAAGTTCACAGTACTTGTATAGATTTCTTGTTTGGTGCTCTAGGAGTAGAGAAGATCTTCAAATGATAAATGGAGTTAGAAGTTTTCAACAAAAACAAGTTTAGTTTTATATGATAACTTTATGATTCTGTATATAATGGAAATTTAAAAAATATATGAGCCTTTCATGACTTAGTGTTAAGAGAGGGAAGTTATAGTTCATCCCTACACAGAGGCTGAAGTGTCCAAGGCCAGTACTGAATGGGCTCACAGTTCTAATATAAGTGATATTCTACATCTACGTCTCTTACCATACCAGATTTCACTCTCACAATATGCAAAAGTGGTTGATATCAGTCTATGACTGTATTAGACAGCTCTGTTTAAAGGATGGTAATTCTTACAAAGATGATGTTCTTGTTATACTGATGAAAGGACTATTTGAGAGAGTCAAGGTACTGATGTTGGATTTGAGTTCTGGTTTGGAATGAGGAAATCTTCTACATGGTCTCTGAATTAATTTTCAAATGGTCTAGAAAGTAGTGTCCTGAATTAGCCACCTCTGCCTTTCCATGGTAATTAGAGAGTTATCTCTGTGTTCTAGTGCAGGGCTTTAGATGTCACAGAAGCTGGCCTATTCATAAATGGGCTTAGACACCAAACTACTTGCACCGTAGTCCTTTCCACTAATGCAGTCACACTGCATTGGTCAGATCATGCTGGTTAAAAACATAGTGATATTTTACATCAACTCAGTACTGAAGGTTTAATTTAATCCTGTTAGAGCTAAGGAAATTACCGTGGCTTCCTTAAGAGGTACTCTGTTCACAGTAATAAGTAAGATAGCAACAAGGAATTTGGCACATGCCTTTTACTCAATACTTTTGTAGAGGAGTAAATACTCACTTCAGCATACCTAGCATTTCTCAGATACAATTTGAGTACCGGTCTCCTGTATTTACATTATTCATGGTGACTTGTCAAGAATAGTTTATATAAAGAATGAGTTCCTAAGGAAGCAGAAATAGTGATCTTCCCTTGTAACTGATATTTCAAGTTGTGTTATTGATATGCGTTTCACCCCTCTCCTTTTATGCCTCCTGTTACACTGGCACTGGAGCTAAGTTTACCTGTGTCTTTCATGGGGAAGGTTTGAGTGTGTGTGTTGGATCTACTGCTCTTACCATTTCATTTTCTGTAGGAGAAGAAACAGAACTCCTCATTATACATTGTATTTAGTTCCATTTTCTGTCAAAGTCACCTACGTTACCTCTGGTTTTGCATTCAGTTCTCTTCAAGATTTTCATGGCTACAAGGAAAAACTCTACATCCCAGCAGGTGATTGTTTACCTGGATCAATGCCTCACAGTTGTTTCCTCAAGTGCTTTTATTATACATGTTACCTATGCAGAAAGCCTGGAGGTTTTTTCCTAAATCTTAATAAATCCCCGGTGAATCTAACACAAAATATCCTCTTTTGAAATATGATTTCCTGACTTGGAAAGAAAGATATGCAGTGGTTGTGTCCATACAACAATTTCCTGAAGATTTTACTGATCTGTGATAGCTCTTCACCAGCCACTATCCAGTGATCCATTTTATTTTTGTCACTGGTGAGCAAAAAGTCCGAAGACCTCAGAACACAAGTTCTTCAGCCCTGCGTAGCAGTGAATTACTTGCCGACCACAGAAATTATGTAGGAAATTTTCAGTTTCAGATGAATTCCCGCTCTCTTTGTAAAAATGTGCTCTAGGTTCCCATTAGTCAGCTCCCTTCTTCTGTCCATAATGGCCGTGGGCACACAGCTGGGTGCTCAGCCGGTGAGAGAGCTCTGCGGGCCTCAGGGCAAAATGCTGCATTTGAATTCTCTGATGCTAAAAGCATTTTATTTAGCCATAAGATCTCTTCTTCCTTAACATCAAAGGAGAAGCAGAACTGTTACATGGTTGCATAAGGGGTCATTAGAAAGATGGTGACATAGGACATCTTCGGCTTAGAGCTGTTTCCACGAATAGACCTCTTATCGGGTGTAATGTGGATGTGGACAGCTACCAGTTTTTCTCAGAAGTACATAGTAGTTCTGTGCTGGCACTCAAATGTTGGATGTTTTCCTGTTGAATTATTGGAAGAGTTCATACCACACTTTTTCTCCATTTCTTGCAGTGCAGAGTTGACTGGAAAGCAGGGATGAATACAGACCCGTAAGCTGAGATGTTCCAGGCTTTCATAGGCAACAGTAGTTTATCCATCTTTTCAGATAATTTTGTATAAAGTACCTTTATTATTAGAGGGTTCATGTGTCCAAGTAATAGCACATGATTTATAATCCAGACTTAGCATCACTGTGTTTCTCTGAGTGTCTTTACAGTCCCAAACCTTTAGGTGTACCGTGTTATTTATATCTGTTAAATGGGACTCCATGAGAAAATGCTGTTGTCTTAAACAGATTTCTGAACAGAATATGTGGCAAAGCCCCATAACTTGTTTCTGCTCATTTTTATTTTATTTTGAGAGTAGATGTAATTCAGACTCCACTGGTAATGGAATTTGAAGGCTGTAACATTTATTGAAAAGCAGTAACTCAGACTGTAGCCAGCACGTCAAATAATGGTCAGTGGTCCCTGAAGTAGTAAGCAGTCATAAAGCTTGGGCTTCTGACAGCTATGCAAATATTAATAACGGCAGTAACAACATGTTCTTCGGTCTCAGGAAACTAATTTTATAGCAAGGGATTTTTTGTCATTGAAGCTGGTTACAGATGTCTTTCCTCCTTTTTTTTTTCTTTTCTTTTTTCATCAGATTCTCCCATATTCTGAAAAGTAGCAAGTGCATATGAAAAACCCAAATACCCTTAAAATGCTGTCCTAGCTCTCTGGTTGATGGACTCTCTCCCTAAGGACAGCAATAGCATTCCTGCTTCCGGATCAGCTGCTTTCATGCACCTATATCTCTTTATAACTGTCAAACTTGTAAGTCTGATCTCAACTTGTGCCTCAGCAGCAAAATTTTCTGCCATTTTTAAAGCTGTATCTGGAGATAATAATAACTGTTCTACTAGTTATTTCCTTTCCTCCCTAAAGTGTAAATGAAAGATTCACAAGTGTCAGAGTTTTAATTGGGAGGGTCAGTTTAAATTATAAGGTTCAACCTCAGTGGTAAAGCTCTACCTGGCAAAATTAGGTTTGTATTTAATGAGAAAAAATCCTGTTACTCATTTTTGATCATAGAATAGTTAATCCCTTACATATTTCCATAGCACAGAAAATTGCTTTTACAGCAAACTAAGACATGATGTTAGTGTACATGTAGAATGCCCTAATGTGTTGGAAAGAAGGAATTTAATTATTCTTAAACAAACCTACTGCAAGCGTTAGTAGCATATTTTTGCTTTCATTTCTTTCTTTTTTTTTTTTTTTTCTTTTTACACTGTTGTTTCTGAGGAAAACTATCTTTGGCACCCTATATTAGTTTGTATGCCAGAACAGAATAATGAATTATGGTGAAGATTTATGTTTTGTTTTTATGTAGCACAACAAATAATCAAAACTACTTCATATATAAATTTTCAAGGGATTTTTTTTTGTTTTTTGTTTTAAAGGGGAAACTAGTGTTCTATCAGCTTACTGGCTCCTGTTTCAGAATTGATTTTCTTTCCCCCTGTTAATAGCCTGCCTGTAGCAACTGAAGAAGTAGTATAATTTAAATCAAGAAGCATATCTACCCTAGTAATAAAATTTATCGTGTAGCATAATTTATTTCAGCTTTTTTGTTGTTGTTTTGGAGTTCATTTTGAATTTTTAACATTCATGAATGACTTACACTGTTGTAAAAGCTTCAAGAAGTAAACTTGTCAGTCACTGCCATTTGAAGTTATGACAGGACCACAAACCTAATTACTAAATTAACAAATAAAGATCAGAGCTCTTTGGTTTTTAAACCTCTCTTAATTTTGAAAAAGTCATGGTTCTGGAATTTTTGCTTGGGAAATGTGTATTTGTCCACTTGTAGGTGTGCTCGTACAGAACCTCCTGCCATCAATGATTGCATACCTAAATCTAATCTGTACAATTTATGGTGAGCGGTTCCATTTCTAAGTGCCTTAATGTTTTCATAGAGACTGCCAAGTAACTGTGCATAGCTGTGTGTGAAGACACTGTACTTCTTGAAATACTATAGGTATTGATGATGAAGTTTCCAAAATTACATTGATGTTTTCTTACAGTAAATATAAAATCCCTTTTAAAAAGAGGTTTAAAGGTAGTATACCAAGAGCAAAAACCTGGGAAATCCACCAAAACACCATTTAGTTACAATTCTGCAAGGAGCAGGAAATTTGTTTGGAACTGGAAAAGAAGGCATCTAGGAGTCCAGGGTGGTTTAGTTTATAGACGACTGAGGTATAAACTAAAATTTAAATATATCCTTAGCTTCAATTTTCAGTAAGATGATAATATTGATCAGAGTGGAAAGTCAGGAATGATAACAATAATTAACATATATTTATGAAAATTATCCTCAACAGAGTTGGATGGAAAACTCAAGATTAATGTGCTCAGATTAGGCAGCAGGTAATATCCATCCTAGGAGCTGAGGGAAGTGACATGTTTAATTGCAGGGCCAAAAGCTGAAGGGCCACAAGACTGGAGAAAAGTGAATGCAGGTTCGTTATCTGAACACAGCAAAGAAGTGATTCAGGTAACAACAAATGGCTCATCTAATTACCTTTCTGGGCATGGCAGAGTTTGACAGAAAAAAGTCCGGAGATTCAGATTTATATCTTGCATAAGGTTGTTTCTTGTATCCAATTAAAATATCTGAAAAGATATTTTCATTGTTTCTCAATTCAATGTAAATAGACTTTTTTGCTCTAGAGTTATTTTTTAGAAAAAAAAAAAACCAAACTCCAGTAAGTGAAGGAATTAAAAATTATTTTAAAGTGAAATCAGTGGGACAGCAGTGTGGATGTAAAGATTCATTTCTTTCAGTACTAGATTCTAAAGCTAAACTCCATTCTGTTTTTCAACACATCAAATAGCATTGTTAAAAATTCTGTGTCATAGTTGGATTATTACAGGTATATCTGTTACGTGTGTAATTATTGCATTATATAAAGTAGTTGAAAATTACTACCCAGATATAGACTGCTACAGTAATTATGATTACTTTTTTTCTTTCTGAGGTAATCAAATATAATACCAGAAACCTACTGATTCTTGCCTTGGAAATTGACTGTCAATAATATGTATAATTCATTTCCTTGTAGTTGCAAGACTGATGGTATGAAGAATAATAAATAAGACTGTATAATATTCCCCCAAAAATTTATCTACCCAAATCCAGTATAGCATTTCCCAAAATGCTTCCCGTGAATCCTGAAGTAGTGCTAAAATGAGGAAGTGTTTTCTGTAACAAATACTGACAGAGATATTAGCAGGTGTCTTAAAATATACTGGAAGAAGATTGCCAACCATATCGTGCCAACTTCTACGCCACTCCAATAAATATAAGTGTTAATTTTGTTACTCTCCCTGGTACATTTCTGTTTCCAATCACCTTTGAAAAGGTTTAATATGGGCCACCAGAATATCTGTAAATATTTAACATAGTTGATATATTTCTCAGAAAGCAGAAGCACTGTTAATAGTTCAGCTGATGATGTAAGGGAACCAAAACACCTAATTAAGAGATAATTAGTCCTCAATGATGCATAGTTTTAATTGGTGTATAATTTGAATGTCTGAGATAAGAACTCCTGTAACTGATGTGCCAATTGTATAGGGTTTTCTGTTCCAGATAGACCAAGGCACCATCTACTGGTAGCTGTATAGCACAATAGAGATGTATAGATATTTGCTAATAAAAATTATCTTCCTGTGATGTTTAGCAAGTAGATATTGAGATTTTTTTCTGCAATTGCCATTTTCCTTATCTATTTAATTAAGTAAATTGTAGTTAGAACACTTAGACTGAAACAGAAAATATCGCTCAAAGATAACTTTTATTTGTTCAAGACTTTTGATTAGCTATAAGAAAATAAATCAATTCTTCATCTTGGGATTTTGGGAGGAAACATGTGACAGGGTATAGAAACCTGTTTTTATAATAATAAGAAAAAAACCCCTTCAAAGATTAAGATTCTCCCTGAAGAAAACATCCATGCCTTGTTGAACTGCAGGAGCCGATAAAGGTCATGCACAGTGGCTTCCACACAGAATAATTTGAAAGTAAATGTTTGGCTCATAGGGAATCAGAATGGAAATAGGAAGACAGTGGTAGGGAATAGATATTTTCATCCTATTTATCATGACTGTCCATTTTAGAAACCTTAGTTACCCTCTCTAACCAGGATTTTGTAGATAAATATGAACAATGTGTAGTATTTCTGTTTCTCATATTTTTATTTTAATTTGGATTTGTGTCACGTTTTTCAACATTTCTTAATAAACAAAATGTCAGTGGCCTGAAATCAACTTAAAAATTCTCGTGTGAGGTGTATGTGAAATAGGCTTGTCAGGAACTCCACATCTGCAGAGTAGCGATGACAACCTTGTCAGCCTCACCAGCACGATCACAGTCCTGACACTGTCAGGACAGGTTTTTAAGTTAGAGTAGTTTTTGGGTTTCCTAAGGTCCTCTAGCTACAGGTGGTTTTGCCGATCAAGCTGCTCTGAACTGTCACTCAGAGCTATAAGGTACCTGGACTAACTGGATCCCCTGTCTAAAACCACAAACCAGAGCTGGTTTACATTGTGGGATTGTCCGTCAGCAGCAGCATGTGGTCACTTGTCCCTTGAATTCAAGGCTCCAAATCTGACCTCCGAGCACTGAACCAACAAGGTACGTCATGGTGATCTGTCTGTGAACCAGTGACCCTGGAAACAATAGTTTCCAGCTCTAGGTAAATTTGACAGCAATGACTGAAAGTACAGCTCTGAAATTTTGTTTAGGACTTCAGAGCTGTTAATTCCTCAGGCTGAGGCAAGCTCTAGAAGCTGTAGGGGTGCTTGCGGCTGAGATTGCAGAGCTCTCTAACTCCCAGCTTTCCAAAAGCACTGAAGCTTCAAAAGTTGAGGCTGTTTATCTGCAGGAACATTCTCAGGAGTGAGCTAAGGTGCCATCAGCATCATTAGCACGAGGAGTCCTACCTTAGATTAAGCAGGCATTCATGCTTAAGGATGTTTATTTTAGTGAATCAGTGCTTTTGACGGCACTCTAATTTGTAGGAGTTATTGCAGTGACAGATCAGCGAAGTTAAACTTTGTGTATGCGACTAGAAGACAATCATTGAGAATGGAAAATAGTTGTCTTATGTTGGTCTTTAGAACCTCTTCTAAAATATTTTTGTTGTGATGAGATGTTTCATGTAGACCTCTGTGTTTTGCAAAACTAAGTATTAATCTTCTAACTTTATGGTCAATGTATTCATTTCCATGATGAAATAAAAAAATGAAAGTATTAGTCAGGGAGACTCCAGGATTTTCAAATCCAGAGCCATTCCATAGTTCCTTATGGGTTAACTAATGCCTATATGGTTTGAGCTGAGCTAAGCAACATGAAGATAGGAGGAAGTCAGTCCACAAATGTCATTCCTGAGAAACACAGAAAAAATAGCACAAAGTTGGGCAGAATCAAAAACTCCTTGTTTAGCAAAAAGACCAGCTCAGACCTGCAGACTTGACTGTTAAATGCACAGATGCTGGGGAGCTGCTGTGCTCTTTGATAGATTGTAGTGTGAATGCTCACTTCTTTAGGCTGTGCAAAAGGGTGCTGGGGCTGGGATTCTGTTTGTTTTCATTGTGAAATGTTGATTGTTAGTTTTTATTTTGAAATGCTTTAAGGACATGCTTTAAGGGACAAGGTTTTTATTTTGAAATGCTTTAATGCATCAGCAAGTTTGCTGATGACACCAAGCTTGGTGGAGCAGTTGACACGCTGGAGGGAAGGGATGCCATCCAGAGGGACCTGGACAGGCTGGAGAGGTGGGCTCGTGCAAATTGCATGAGGTTCAACCAAGCCAAGTGCAGGGTTCTGCACCTGGGACATGGCAACCCCAGGCACAAATACAGGTTGGGTGGAGAATGGCTNTGTTCCACAGGGGTCGGTATTGGGACCAGTACTATTTAACATCTTTGTTGGAGACATGGACAGTGGGATAGAGTGCACCCTCAGCAAGTTTGCTGATGACACCAAGCTTGGTGGCGCAGTTGACACGCTGGAGGGAAGGGATGCCATCCAGAGGGACCTGGACAGGCTGGAGAGGTGGGCTCGTGCAAATTGCATGAGGATCAACCAAGCCAAGTGCAGGGTTCTGCACCTGGGACATGGCAACCCCAGGCACAAATACAGGTTGGGTGGAGAATGGCTGGAGAGCAGCCCTGAGGAGGAGGACTTAGGAGTGCTTATGGATGAGAAGCTCAACATGAGCCGGCAATACGCGCTGGCAGCCCAGAGAGCCAACCGTGTCCTGGGCTGCATCAGGAGAAGTGTGGCCAGCAGGTCTCGGGAGGTGATTCTGCCCCTCTACTCTGCACTCGTGAGACCCCACCTGGAATACTGTGTCCAGCTTTGGAGTCCTCAACACAGAAAGGACATGGACCGGCTGGAACAGGTGCAGCGGAGGGCCACGAAGATGNCTCTTTGACAGGAAGTGTAATGATAGGACAAGGGGAAATGGTTTCAAATTGGAAGAAAAAAGATTCAGATTAGATATCAGGAAGAAATTTTTTACTGTGAGGGTGGTGAGACACTGGAACAGGTTGCCCAGGGAGGTTGTGGATGCCCCATCCCTGGAAGTGTTCAAGGCCAGGCTGGATGGGGCCTTGAGCAACCTGCGCTAGTGGGAGGTGTCCCTGCCCATGGCAGGGGGGTTGGAACTAGATGATCTTTGAGGTCCCTTCCAACCCTAACCATTCTATGATTCTATGACCTTTAAATTGTGGTAATGATGTAATTTTAAAAATCTCTTGAATTCTTTATTATCAGGAAGCTAATTTCAGATGTTTTGAAGAAACATTTTTTTGAAAAGGAACATATTTTTCATATGAAGAAACATTTTTTTTTTTTTAAAAAAAAGCCTGCAAAACTGCACTGTCTGTGTTAGACAAACATACTCTGTGCCTTCAGGGAGGCGGTACAAACAACTATCAGGCATAGATAACCAGTTAAGCATATTAAACAAGAGGGTGGAGAGCTTGCAGGTCATCTGCTTTTTTTAAAATTGGGCTTTAAGTACATTAGTTACTTGTCATTACTTTTTCATGTAAGCACTTGATTTCATTGCTACCTTGGTGTTATATCTCATAGATGATAAATCCAGAAGGGGCTGCTGTGATCATATAATCTGAAATGAAACATAAACTAAAGCACAGGCTTTCGCAAATTAATTGCTGTTTGAACTAGACCATATATTTCCAAAAAAAGATCCAGTCTTGTCTTAAGTATTTCTAGAAATGGGATATGCACCAGACTCCTACAAAGTGTTCTGATTGTTAATTATTGTCACTGTTTAAAAACATTTGATTCACGGTAAGCGTAGCTTTCCACCGGCTAGTCTTGAAATAGTTTTATGCAAGAAAGAAGAGCTTGCTCCAGTAAGGGATGTGCTGTTGTTGTAAATGCCTACCATGTACTCCATCACCTTTGCTTCACTTTTTCTCCAGTCTTACTGTCATTCTTGTGGCTTTCTTCTGAACCCTCCAGTATTTCAGCATCTCTTGGGAATTATGGATACCAGAACGGGAAATGTTTTCCCAAGCGTTGATTTGGTCTGTTTCAGATAAAGCATTAATGATGTGCTGGAGGGGGCAGAAAAAGGATGCTTTTCAGCAGCTCTCCCATGGGTCACGGTATGCTGCTGACAGGAGCAGAGCAACCTTAACACCACCTTTCCTGCTCTTTACTCTTGTGACTCCAACCCAGCCTTTTCCTAACGATCAGTATTTCCCTCTCTATGTTCTGGGTTACCATAGCCCTTTCATGACAACATTGGGAATTTAATGACTAACTACCATAACCCCAAATGTTTTTCAGTATCACTGAGTCCAAAATCATCCTTGAAAATTATTGTCCTTCTTTGATTCCACATTTATACTATCAAAGGCAGTTTTTATTACTTTTACCTTCCCTTTGTCCTCCTGTACAAATGGCTTGGTAAAGGTGACCTATTATTTTCACATTCTTCCCTCAACATGGCAAAGAAAAATATATTAACAATGATATTGTTTTCTTGCCAGTTACTG
This sequence comes from Calidris pygmaea, assembly GCA_003697955.1. Lineage (NCBI taxonomy): Eukaryota > Metazoa > Chordata > Aves > Charadriiformes > Scolopacidae > Calidris > Calidris pygmaea. Next base: position 1,270,225 of record QJSC01020922.1, read on the forward strand.
GTAAAAGCTTTAAATAACACTAGAAAACAAAGATCCAGGAATCTCTTTGTGCCTTGCATTAGAAACACATTTGTACGAATACGAATCTCTATTTGCAATTACATTTCACATTAGTTAAAGTTTAATATGTACCCATGTTGGATTTGTATTATCCTTTTCTCAAAGCTGTGCTTTTGCCAGAAGAATTAATGCAATCTCTTTGTATGTGTAAATAGGAAAATACCCAGGAGGAGTAGAAGTTCTGTTACTGCTATGGTATGGCTACGTATGTTGATGGGCATGGGTTTGGAGATGGTCTGTGTAGGCATGAACTGGAAAGTAGTGATCATAGAATCGTAGAATGGTTGGGTTGGAAGGGACCTTAAAAATCATCAAGTCCCTTGAGCAGGTACACCTCCCACTAGACCAGGTTGCTCAAAGCCCCATCCAGCTGATCTTGAACACTTCCAGGGATGGGGCATCCAAAGCTTCTCTGGGCAACCTGTTCCAGTGTCTCACCACCCTCACAGTAAAGAATTTCTTCCTAATATCTCTAATTCCTCCCTCTTTCAGTTCAAAACCATTGCCCCTCGTCCTATTGCTCCCCTCCCTGATAAAGAGCCCCTTCCCATCTGTCCTGTAGCCCCCTTCAGGTACTGGAAGGCCTAGAAGAACTCCTCGGAGTCTTCTCTTCTCCAGGCTGAACTCCTGAATTCCAACTTGATCAGCCTGTCCTCACAGGAGAGGTGCTCCAGCCCTCTCATCATCTTTGTGGCCCACCTCTTGGCCTGTTCCAACAGGTCCAGGTCCTCCTGGTGCTGAGGACTCCAAAGCTGGACACAGTACTACAGGTGTGGTCTTACGAGAGTGGAGTAGAGGAGTAGAAACCCATTCCTCGACCTTCTGGCCACATTTCTTCTGACGCAGGACAGGATCTTATGTGAAAATGAGTAAGAACTGCTGGTTATAGAATGCTTGTTTTGAACACATATGTTAAAGTGGATAAAATTAATTTTTAGACCAATGCGCTCTACAAATTTTGCTATTTCATTCCTAAATTATTATTTATTTTACTTAAACTTTATTCATAGTTCTAATCTTTCATTCTGTTACTCTTGATGAACATACCTTCTAGAAAACTGGGGGAAGGTATATCTTCTGTCTGTCTTTCCTTCCTTTTTTTCTTCTTGTTTCATGATGTCCTCATTTTACTTGTCTTTTCCTTTTATTATTATTCTTTCAGTGACAAGAAAAATATGCAAGACTGACATTGTTACAGATTACAGTCTTGTTAAAATTGCCATATTAACTAGCAGTCCAGGTAGTGAAAAACCGTTCAAGCTGTCAGATATTCTCAAATGAGTGAAATAAAAGCTGTTTGTATGTATATAGAATCATCATTACTCCTTTGTCTTGTAATACCATCTTTGTGCAGGCTTTGAATTGTTTTCATTTAAGGTAATTTTATTTTTGTTTTATTCCCAGTGGTAGTGTCTGAGAAATTCTCTGCTGTGTACGTAGGACAGTTTTACAGAAATTACTAATTTTCACTTATAAGAAAGTTTTAGTATTAATTATCTCCAACTGTAGTATTTCATATTGAATTTCTTCATCAAATTAACATAGATATAGCACAAAATTAACTTGCGGTTGATACAGAAGTTCTGAGTCTGGTAAATGCAGAATATTTTATGGGAGAAGAACCTGTGGAGGTCTCTACTCCAAACCCCAGCTAAGAGCAGAGCCAACTTCAAAGTTAGATCTGATTGTTCAAATCCTTGTCCAGTCAATTTTTTTTTCCTTGTATCTCATGTTGCAGTTTATGTTCATTGTATCTAATCCTCTTTCTGGAGCATCTCTGAGAAGCCTCAGACTTTATTTTCTCTGCAACCCACCCATCACTTCGTTGGGTGGGTTGCAGATAGCGATAAGTGATTATATCCCTTCTTTGCCTTCTCCTGAAGAGTTGGTGTCCTAGCGTGTGTCTTCTTTCAAGACCACAAGTTGCTTACTGTGCCCATAAGTTGCTTACTATGCCCACACATATGTAGTGTTAGAAAGTGATATGATCAGATGTTTCTCTCCAAAAACCACCTGAGAAGCTTGTAACTCATGCTGTGGAGGGGACTTCGTACCACTTGTAGTTGTAAGCTACGTCCGCCATACAGAGCATAACATTCAAATTGCCTTTTCAGTTTAATCTTTTTTTTTCAGCTGATATATTTCCTGTATAGCACAATATTATCCTTATTAAAATCTGTGGGGATTTTTCCCCCTTTCTTGGCATATGGTTATTTAAATATACATTCCTGTATTGAAAATTTGACAGTTCTTGTGTGTACACACTAGAGATTGGAAAGAAAAAGGAATGAAGTATCTCTCTTCAGCAGCAGGAAGAAGGAACAAGGGGAAATAACGTAAAGCAACATTTAAACTTAAATAAAAGGGTTATTGTTACTCTTACACTTTGCAGAGTTGGTGGTGAGATGTCCGTGGCTAAAGTATTCACAACATGTATATTCAAAAAGTTTAAAAGGAACTTTTTGACTCTGCTTTTCTCATGGGGGATGTATTATTGCAACACTCATTAACAGGAGCGTGGTGTAACTGTATCACTCTATCCATGCCAAAGTGAAGGCATTCAGTGGCATTTTTTGAAGTGCTTATGTCAGCCCTTAGGTGCAAATATAAAAAAATATGTGTTTTCTGCCCTTAGTGACAGGTATATTAGCACTCTTGCGGTTAAGTCCCGTGTGCATACAGAAGAACAGATTTTTCCTTATCTGTTGCCTTCTCTTTAGGCATTAGGAAAGGTGAAAAGCTGTTTTGTTCACAACACACCTGTATTAACTATTGTAAGCTGATAATGCGCTTTTTTTTTTTTTGTAAAATGATTACACTGATTTATTTTTTTTTCCTAAACTAATAACACTTCATTTATATTCTGTGGGCATTAACCACAGAACTTCATTTGTTTTGAAAATCCTTTTTAAAGCTCTATTCATCTGTTGTAAGACTAGTGGTGGTAAAAAATCAATTGCAGCTGTATTATTTGCAAAGTAATCAATTCACTTCTCCATTCTAACTAGAAGAGGCATCCTGAGGAGCTGGAAAAATTACAGTAATCTGATATGCTTTATCTTGTCTTTGTTTCATTGTAAAGACTGATACTCATCTTTTTAGGTCCACTTCCTTTGAATTTTATTTAGAGTTCATATAAATAAGGGCTACATGACAACATCTTGAACAGGGATATAATCACCCTGTTCTTTTGACAATCCTCTGTCTTATTTGGTTGTATTTTGGTTCTTCTTATGAACTGGGCATATTTAAATGATGTGTTCATGTTCTGTGTTAATTATTGTGGCCTGACAGTGTCTCAAATTATGTGTTTAAAGTAAGTTTGGAAGGGAAGCATACAGTAACTTTTCAGTGCTTGGTTTTCGTGCACACTAAGTATTATTCTATCCAAGATTTCATTCCATTATTAATCATTTCCTTAAAATAAATTTTACTTACTTTTTTACAAACTGCTGATGTATATAGTAATTAACAAAAAGTGAAGGGCTACGGGTTTTTTTCTGCTGGGTTCCAAGTCTTGCAAATACACATAGAACCTTAAAGTGGTTTTCTGACATCTTAGTAAGGTAGGCTCAGGGCCAGCAGGAACCTTTTCCATCATCTAGATGATTTTGCAAGCAAACATCTTCATAAACTCATCTGTTTTCAAAAGCAGATTTCCTCACTATTGAACTTAAAATATTTTCACAAAGCTCCTTTATTTCCTCAAATGTAATCGTTCATTTCATACATATTTGTTATCATGCAGCCATTTTCTATGACTTCAGTAGCTCTTCAGTCTTCCTGGTGTTTACTCCTTTCATGTATTTATACACAGCAATTGTATTCCCTATCAGCCTCTGATTTACCCGGCTAAGCAAGCTCTATTCTTTGCATTCAATAAGATTCATTTTCTGTTCCCGTCCTGGCCACTCTAATGGTTCTTCACCTTCAGTTTGAATCCATCTTTGAGCAGAGTGACAGTGCAGTATACAGTTATTAGTCTGTCAAGACATCGTTTTGCAGTTAGAAGATGAAATTGCACAGTACCATTGTTATCGTTACAATTTCAGTTACTCTATTAAGATGCTTCACATTCCCTCTCTGCTTTTCTTTATGCTTGGCCGGTGTAGTTTGAGGAAGTTGTTTTAGTGATGATTATTCTATAGTTATTGTAGTAGCCAAATGTAAAATAGCCAGGACTTCGGATTTTTGAACAACAACAACAAAAGTGCATAATAATTTAATATAAAACAATGAACTGGTCACATTTAACATGAAAAGTTGGAATTATATTCTAGTATGACAGAATTTAATCTTTTAAAGCAATCAGTGAAAATCTGTGTGCTTAATAGCAATGCATAGACTTCTTATCATGCTAATACCAATGTGAATTTATACTCCTGAATTTACAAATACTCAATCAGATCATTAGATGGAGTTTCATCTGTGGGATGCTTTCACATGGTTTATCATTCAGAGTGATAAACTGCATGAGACTATGATGTTAAACCATCAGTTTCTGTTCAGGTCCACTTACATGCTCTCTCCGTTAGCGTATGATTACTGACTTACTGGGGTTGCACTCACTATGGATGAACTGCTTTGTGTGGGAATTTTTGTTTTTATGAAATACCTGACTGCTTAAATTCTTCCTCATATTTTTTAACTGATTTTTATGATATTTTAACATTACCTTTATTTAACCTCAGTCAGTATGGTGAAATCAAGCAAAATAGGGAGGAAATAATTTTTTTTTATCTTGGTATTTTCAATTTAAATTGACAAATATGCAAAATACAGTAGTGAGAACTTACTAACAATATGATAGCAGATGTGTTAAGGTCAATTGTGCTTTCTGTCAGAAGAAAATAGAAAATGGTACATCATTGCAATAACATTTCTGAAGCTTGCAGAGGGAAAGAAATTCAATTTTTATTAATGATATAGAATATTAATAAGGTTTTTAAAGGCTTTTTAAACTTACAATGTAGGGAAAGCAAGTTGTTATTTAAATGACCATAATAAGTAATATTATACTTTTAAAAATCTATTGCTAAGCTGACACTTCTTGTGTTAATGTTGTTTAAACAGTAACTCAGGATACAAAGGGAATAAAATGAAAATTAATGCAAAGAGATAAAACAGGTTTAATTACCTTGAAGAACAGTGTTTTAAATGAAACTTGTAATATGCTCCTTTTGCTCTACTCACCTTTTTCTGGTTTCAACTTTAAAGTTCAGAGGATAATAAAAATTGCAAAGAGGTCTAGAAAAAATGACTAGAGGAAATACTGAAATTATTTTACTTGTTAATCTCATGAAGGGAAGATTTAAAGGGTGATCCTGCAGTCAAGCAGCTAAAGATGTCTCACTAATGATGGGGGAATGAGATGGAGAAGGAGGACTAGGAGAGGGAATGGGCCTAAATATCAGCAAGGGTTATATAGGTTACACATGCTAAAATGAAAGGTGGCACAGGTAGTTTCTCAAATCTCTGAAATTAGAGGTTTTAAAAAGAAATTATATAACCATCTGTCTCGACAGTTTTGATTCTCCTTTGGGGAGCAGGTATGTCCCATCTACTGTACTTGCTATCCTTTTATTGTGTTTTCTGTGATACAAATTTCTCTTTTCAATATTCCATGTTTTTTCCTTTTTGATGTAAATAATTTGTAACAACAAAAGTGAAGTGACTCCATTGGTGTCATCTTAATAAAGGAATGAAATCCTTCTTCTCATGGTATGACAGGCAGGTGCCCTACTAGTCATTCTTAGGAATTGTAGAGGGAAAACAGTAGTGGGGATGAAGAGTGTTTTTTCCTCTGAAGCTGTTAAGAAGTACTAATAATTCACAATTTAAAAAAAAATGTTTCTAGAACTAAGCAGTGATTATTAGAAAGCAGTTAATGGGCTTCAGAAAAGGAGGATTAAACTGGTCCATTTTTCAGCTTTGTAACTTTTGTGTGAATGTTTTAAGAACAAATTAAATTAGTCTTTTACCAATTGACTCTTCTTTCACTGGCAGTTTGTTGACACGTAGAGCCCTTTGCTCCACAAGGAATGATAATACAATTGGTCTAGTACATACTGTTTAATTGAATTGACTATTTTGCCCTGCTGCTCAGGAAATTGATAAATTGCTACAACCTTCTGTTCTGAAAGTTTCTTGTCTTCTGTTTTAGGAATAGAAGAAAATATGAAAAAATAGCATTCAGAATTGGTTAAAGACATCACTGAATTTGTTTTGACTAATGATATTATTGCAGTCTTAGTTCTGTGAAATATTTTAGGAATTAATCAGTGTTTACTGTCATTTCTGGTTTTGGTTTAATCATGTAAGTAAAATAAACTTTCATATTAAATATGCCACTACTGGTAGAATTTGAGTGTTTTAAACTTTCAGTAGCAAAGTTATTTCTTTGACCTGGAAACATCGTTAAGGAGAATGTTTTTCTTGACCGCATAAGGTGAACATTAATATTGTTTTTGTAAAGGCAGTTGACCTGCAGACATGACTTCAATGACATTTTATTATTAACCAGTTTAACTGAAGTTCCCAAAGTTATTGTTTAATCAAGAAAATATGATAGGAAACATTTTTTTTCCAGCCAAATCGATATTTGTATTGATAATTGCTCGTGACCTGCCCCCTTCTTCACAAATTCTTTTCCCACTTCTCAAATTCTGTAAGTTACAGATAAGTAGCATTTTTAAGCTACCTATATGCTTGGATGCTCATTTTCTGGAGAAGGTGGGGTATGTGGGTACTATTGGTGACCTTAAAAATATCAGCCATTATTTATCTTTGATTTTATTTCATATCGTGTTATGAATAAGTTCTTTCCAGTTATTATGAAGGAATGAAGGAAATTAAAGGGGTTACTTTGCCTGAAGACATACATTGGGGAAATAAGGGTGGATCCATGTACTAGTGGAGCATAAGCAGGTGTAGGTCATTCTTAAGTGACGATTCTTGAAGCACATAGATTCATAGAATCATAGAATGGTTTGGGTTCAAAGGGACCTTAAAGATCATTGAGTTCCAACCCCCCTGCCCTGGGCAGGGACACCTCCCACTAGAGCAGGTTGCTCAAGGCCCCATCCAGCCTGGTCTTGAACCCCTCCAGGGATAGACAACCTGTTCCAGTGTCTCACCAACCTCAGAGTAAAGAATTTCTTCCTAATATCTCTAACTCTTCCCTCTTTCAGTTTAAAACCATTACCCCTTCTCTTATCGCTACAGTCCCTGATAAAGAATCCCTCCCCATCGCTCCTATAGGCCCCCTTTAGGTACTGGAAAGGGCTCTAAGGTCTCCTGTGAACCTTCTCTTCTCCAGGCTGAACAACCCCAACTCTGTCAGCCTGTATTCATAAGAGAAGTGCTCCAGCCCTCTGATCATCTTTGTGGCCCTCTTCTGGACCCACTCCAACAGGTCCATGTCCTTCTTGTGCTGATAAGGTGCTTTCTGGATCAAAGAGGGTGGGATGGGGCAAGAGGAGAAGAGAGAAAAATCTATGTAGTATCTGCTTCAGAGAAATGGTTTCAGACATTTCATTTTTATCAGTTTCATGTCTTTAAGTCATTCAGTTCTATGTTGTGGAGATGTCACCCATTTATGCAGTCATACAATGGGACCACCATCATTTGCTTCATAGCATCACCATATGAGTTTGTGAGGGCTCTGTGGGTTTGTGTGCACTCTGCAGCTCAATCCGTAGCTGGTTATATTGGGGGATTTAATGTATCCTTGTATTAAATAAACATGCTTTCAGCAAATGTTAAAATGAATGTTTTCTCTGAAGCAAAGCTTAAACTAACATAGAAAGAAAACTTATTCTAGTTGGTAAGTTTGTGCACGTTTGTCATGCTTTTTCATTGGATTCATGTTTGACATTAATCATGATTATAATCATTTAGGAAAGACAGTAAAAAGCATTTTCATATCTTCCGTTTCAAACTGTGTAAAACACTCACGTGACCTTTTGCAGATGCAGTGTACCATGTGCTTCCTGGAAAGGTGTCCATTTTATTTTTTTTAAACAGTTGTACTGCCCTTATGCTTTTGTAAGGCCCCAGACATTTTGAGGAATTAACTGCCAAATATCCCACTCCTACAAGAGATAATATTTGATTAACCCCTGACCAAAGATAACTGTCTCCATCAGGATATACAGAAGCTTAGTTAAACTATTTCTTTTCAGTAAATGTTCTGGGAGTCTGAGAAGATGCTCAGCAAATGTTTATTACTCAGATAAGCATAACTTTTTTTTTATTTTTAACCTTTCTATCAGTGAAATAAAACAAATAATAGCCCAAAAGTTAATCAAAATTGCTACTGGCTTTTAAGGCATGACTCCATTAACTTAATGTAGTCTGCATTACTGATGCAAGAGGTGAGTTTGCAGTTTATTTTTATAAGCTATGTTAGTTCCTCAGATGTTTTTCTCATTTTTCTTCAATGCTGAAGCTCAGCTCTTGGTCATCACGGCAAAATCATGTAAGTGTTCCATATGGTTTTACTTCAGTTCTGTGTATTTTATTAGTTAAGGGCACGCTTTGGTCTAAACTGAGTATAAAAGGTTCTGAAGGATGCCAGAGTATAGTAAATAATAATACATAGCATCTCTAGCTGTGATTGAGGAGCTGCTAGTTAATGGGCCTTCCATGAGCCATATCATTCCTTGGATATTCACCATGCTTACGTGTATGCTGAATTACCCTGTTCCAGGAGACATACTAGAAGTATTTCTCATGTCTTTTTCATGAAGGTGATCATCCATCTTCTAATAAAATAGATAGGGCCTCATTTCATTCATCAGGTGAGTAAAGGACAAGATTAAATCAATCTATTGAATATTATTCAGTCAAATGACGTGTGATATATTTTTAATTATCTCCCTGTTTTTATAGAGTTTAATCACAAAACTTTTTTTTTTTTTTGGTCCTACTACTACAGTGAATTATATGCCTGAAACAAGTAGTGTGGATGTTGCTTAATTTTTGATGCTGTTGAGACAGTCCTTGGGATTTTTTTGTACTTATACCCTCTCCTTTAAAATATGGCATGGACGTTTCCGGGTAGAAAAGTCATTAAAGCCCTGAAGCAGCTTTCTCTGTTTTCAGAACCTGGTAGTCTGTAAGTGCAGGACATCATGCCTTGAAAAGCTTTGCTGCACTTGGCTGTTACTGTGCTCTGAGAAGAACCTTGTTGAAGGAGATTCAGAACTGCATGCTAGAACTCAAGAGAAACAAAAACTTATACTGAGGTTAAGGCTAAGAGGTTTCAAGAGGAGAACTGGAGTGGAGACTCCTTCAGGTTGTACACTGAGATTGCTTTTGTACTGAAGAAACTAATGGAAGTGAAGGACAGATGGAAATATAAAAAGGAAGAATTATGAGGATTAATATGAAGTATTATGATTTGACTGATTGCAGTTCTTTTATTGAAAAGTTTTAGAAATCAATTTCATTTTAAATATTAAACCATGGAATGGTGGAATTAAGTTTTTGAGGTTAGTTAAAGGCTTGATAAGCTAAGGAGCATGGAGTTTCTACCAAATATGACTTTCAGACAAAACATTCTTTATCTTTTTTCCTTGTCTACTTTTTGGTTTATGTATGTTGACAGTTTTGCTGCCTGACAGTGTAGCCTGTTGCTCTTCTTTGTTCCTTCTTAGCTGAGAAGAAATGCATATAAAATACCTTGTGATGAACCTTTAACTGGACGAAAATTCTTTGAGAACATAGATAATATTATTTTTTATATAATTGGGGGTGGTACATTAAAAAATGTAAATTGAGATTTATATGTCTAATTTGTGCTGTACTTTTACTTTTGTTTCCGATATTTGAAGTGTAAAGACATTTGTACCATTGAGTTCCATCTTGCAAATTAGTCAGAATGATCTACTGGCACATCACAGTCATTAAGGAACTTTTCAAAGCAAAGTTTAACCAATTTAAATTCTATGTTCTAATTCCAGATTTCTGTAGTAATATGATCCCCTATTTCTGTACACGTTATTTCTCTCAGTGAAGCATTCCATTATTCAGAAGCATAAAGAACAAAAGAATTTTCTGTCTTCATCAGTCATTTCGTGTTCCAAAATGAAGGTCTCTTTAATCTTCTGGGTAGAAGTTGGTAGAAGTTTAGTGTAAAAAATATCCTTTTTGATTATTTTGTTTTCCTTTGAATTGTCCCTTGTCTCTACAAACACAATATTGGTAATTGCTTTGGTTTAAGCATCGTTATGCTGCTTGTAGTTACATATCTACTTTTTCTAATCCGAGAGTTGTCATATGCCAAACTCTTCTGAAGAAATCAAATAGTGTTTGTGTGCATGCTAGAAGGACAGTATTTTTCCTGTTTCTCAATGTCTGTGGTGTGAACCTAACATCTGTCTTTATTGTTTTCCTTCTTTCTTTGTTCCCACTGTATCAATGGTCTCACCGTCTTTCTATCTATTTTCTTCTAAAAATTCCTGTTTTGCACAAGCCATCAGGGGTAAACATGGGCATTTGTTAGTAATAGTCTATTTATAAGAATAATTGTGCTGTAATGCTAGTCCTAAATCAAAACCTCATCGTGGTGGGCTGTGTAAACAGCTGTCCTGGGTGGTGGCAGGTACATCATGGACAGTAGCTGTGTGACAGCATCTTCTGGTTTGTCTTCTGTTGAAATGTCGTTGGATCCCTCAGTTTTCCATTTCTCCCCTTTAACTTTCGAAGAGCTACTTTAATCATCCTCTTTAAATTTGTGTAGAAACTCTTTCATTTAAGAAATGTGTAATGCAAACCTTCTATATCAACTTTAAAAAATGTTACTGTATATATTAAGCTCAGTTTTTGTAGAAAAATTAGCTTTAGAAGTAGACAGAGGTTGTCTTTTGTTAGTTTAGGGTAATTTTTTCATGTCTCTTCAGTACCTTCTTTTCAAACCCCCATTAACTCAGTATTCATATCTCAATGAAAACAAATTCTTCCTGTGGTTGGGGGCTGTGATGAATAGCCTGAATATTGCATGTTGATTGCTCACAAATTGCTTTATACACGAAATCCTTATTTTTGCTTTGTAATCGGCTAAACAAGATATATTATCTTTTATAAAGGAATGAATGTAGTTAATAGAAGAAATGGTATAAGGAGTTACAGGTCCTTTTATTCTCTCAGGAAGAAGATAGGAAGTGTTAATTCAGTTAGGAAAAGCTAAACTGTATGGATTATGAAGCTAATTCTGAGGCATTTTCAGAAAATGCTTTTTTTTTTTTTTCTGACCTTGTATGAGACATGACTGCCAGAAAAATTAGGTTCATATGACATTAAAACTTAGTTTCAGCTTTAAAGCTATTTTTCCTCATCACACAACCATAACAGTTTGCTGCAAAGCAGCTTCAGTTTTCTGCAATAGGAATTTCCTACTCCTTTTTTCAGCAGAAACAGATTTTATTTAGTCAAAACACAGAATTTAACTATAAGCCTGAAACTAATTTTTTACAAGTACTGCATCAATATTCAAATAAACTTGTTCAGCAATATTAATCCAATTTTATTTAATACCTTCCCCTCACCTATTCTATTGTACTAGAAATAAAGTATGCCAGGGAATTGGTGATAAGCATAAAAAAGTAATAAATTGAGAATAGATAAACTGAATGGGAGATACAGATACCTAAAGCTGAATGTGGCCTCGTGGGTACATTTTCCTGATGCCATTTACTTTTCATTTATCTATGTATATAAAATGTGTGTGTATATATATATAAGGGATATATATGTACATTCCTTGACATAATTATTTTCCATACATTTCCATATTCATTTCCATATACAAGTCAGAATTATTTCAGTGTCAGAACTGTATATTGTTACAGTCCTATTTGTCCTGAAGTTAAATTAAAATCTGTCCATTTATACTGTTCATTATGGTACGCTTTGTTAGTGAAATCATCATTTGTGGAACAATGGTTTGGGTTTTAATGTATTCATCTGGATGATGGGGCAGAGTGTACCCTCAGCAAGTTTGCTTTTGACACAGAACAGGGAGTGACTGATGTGCCAGGGGATCTGGAGAGGCTGGAGAAATGGGCTGACAGGGAACCTAACCTCATGAAGTTCAACAAAGGGAAGTGCAAAGTCCTGCACCAGTACATGCTGGGGGCCTGCCCAGCTGGAAGGCAGCTTTGCAGAAAAGGCCTGAGGGTTCTCTTGGACACTAAGCTGACCATGAGCCAGCAACGTCCTCTTGTGACAAAGGTGGCGAATGTTATCCTGGGCTGCATTAGGTGGAGTGTTGCCAGCATTCATGGGAGGTGGTCCTTCCCCTCTGCTCGGCACTGGTGAGGCCACATCTGGAGGACTGTGTCCAGTTCTGGGCTCCCAGTACAAGAGCTGCAGGAGTGATGAAGGGACTGGAGCATCTCGCCTATTTGGGAAGGCTGAGAGAGCTGGGGCTGTTCAGCCTGGAGAAGAGAAGAATGGTCAGGGAGATCTCATCACTGTATATAACTGAACGGAGAGTGCAAAGATGGAGCCAGATTCTTTTTAGTGGTGACCGGAGGCTATAGGTACAAACTGACACACAGGTGGTTCCATCTGAATATTAGGAAACACTATTTTTACTGTGAGGGCCGAGCACTGGCAGAGATTGCCCAGGGAGGTTGTAGAGTCTTCCACTTCGGAGATATTCAAAACTTGTCTGGACATGGTCCTGGGCAACGTGCCAGTGGCCCAGCTTGAGCAGGTGGCCCTGCTTGAGTTGGGGGGGTAGAGGGTTGGACAGTTCCAGAGGTCCCTTCCAACCACAACTACTCTGTGAAACCCTGATATATAAAAATAGAATTGAGCAGGTTAAAAATGTAAAAATACGTTAACAGGAGATGCACGGATTTTGTCCTGCCACTAAAACATCCAACTATCTATGTATAGTTCATGGTTGGACTAGATCATCTTAAAGGTCCTTTCCAACCTAGGCGATTCTGTGATTCTGTATTTTCCAATAACAGGGAAGTGGCAAAAGGGGAGGAAAAAGAATCACCTCATTACAGCCTCTTTAAATGTCCCTAACACCTCTGCTGCTTTTCTAATAACATCTTTCACTCTTTTTTTTGGATGCATTTCAACAAGTAAAGCAGCAATTTTCAAAGTGCTGCAGATATATTGCAGACAAACGTTATCGTTGCTTCAGGGCAAAATATTTTGTCAAACGGTGAGTAAAACAACGAAAGGAATTGTATCCCTGAGCATCAAATGTTTAATACACTTAGTGTAGAAACTGAAAAAAAACTTTGAATTTTACAGTATGTATTTGTGTAGATACATTTTGTGATTATTTTGTATCCCAGAGGCAGAGCTTCTTATCGTGCATCTTGAGTGTTATCATGGCAGTTTTTGATTTTTAGTGAATATTGTGAAATAAAATTCTAACTAAGTTCCCAGATTAAATATTTTAATTGCCCTTCATAGCTTTAGCATGAATGCAGCTATGTAAATAGCAAATGGCAGTTACTGATGGGTTTATCCTGATTTTTAACATACTTTTTATTTGTGAAAATGTGTTAGATACAGCTTGTCATAGCTTAGTTTTAATGATGTTCACCCGTCTTGAAGTAAAGACCAGTAAATGTAATATGGGGGGGGGGGGCTGGCAATTTGGTGTATGTCTGTATTGTACTTTAAAGTGTCCTTTCATTGTACTTTCACTTGGTAGTATTAGAAGATCTCGAAAGCGAAAGATCACTGAACTCTGTAAGGTCACTGTGAGTAACTCCCCAAAGATCTCCAAGCTGAAGCGTATTCTTATCATCCAGAAGGCGGGCTGGTATCGTGGATCTGGGAGGAACAAGAGGCTCTTTCATTGTCTCTGGGTAACCAGAAGGCCCTCTGGCAAGCAGCAAGCCTGGGAGAGCCTGCTTGATTGTGGAGAGTTCCCAAGGGGGTGGTTTCAGTGAGATGCCTCTGAGAAGATCTTCTCTATTAAAAAGTTCTTATTATGTTTCTGAATAGGCATAGCTAGGTTGTTCCTGTCCATTTCCTTCAAACCATTTTTAGTTAGTTACCAATAAAACCATCTTTTCTGAATAAACTAGAAGTTGCATTTTGTGTGTGTACCAATAAATAGTTACCAATACAAATTAGCAAAATGGTTATATACCATGATGTTAAACCTATGTTTGTTATTATTATTCAGTGATATTACAGTCGCTGTGGCTGACACCCAAGATGCACATTATGTTGGTGTTTTCACGCAGATTAAGTATGAAAACTCTGGGTACAAGTTGGGCTGTGCATTTTAATACTTGTAGATTTATAAAAAATTATGTCAGTGAGAGGTCATTGGGTCACTATTCTGAAGTCTACAGAGAAGTATAATGTTCGTTATACCTCAGTAGCTATTGGGACAAGGAGTGCAACATGCTTTTTTAAGAGACTGTAGAATAGAACTGCTCAGGGCTGAAACACTATTTTGTTTGATTGTGTTCAACTTTTTTTTTTTGTGTGTGGAGTAAACTAAAGAGTAGACAGTGAGGATATGTACTTATATTTCAGTTTTCCGTATTCAACATTTGTGATGACATATGGCAAAGGGTTGTGATCCAGAAGGTCCTATCGATTTCCTAATGTGATATAGTCTTTGAACTCTTTGCTTTCCATTGTCTTTGCTTCTCAAGATAATACATATTTGAGATCCACGCTTTTCTTATTTTTTTTTTTATTCTAAGCAGCAGAGAAGAACATAAGTTGTTCAGGCATTCTATCCAGACTATAAAGGCAGCAAACATCATTGCAACAGCCAGATATTTACATAATGCTAAAGGAATACTTTAGTGGAAACAAGGGGATTTTTGCTGTTAATTTCATTCAGCTAAGATGCTGAGCTACAGAAAAGTAGCTTTTCCCTCTTCCTGTCATTATTTTCTAAGTGCAGTGGTTAATTATTAAGTGTTTGAATTAACTTAATTCTTTAACGATTTTTCAGCCAAGGGTGTGTATGTGAAAACTTGTCCAAGTAAAATGAACCTGAGTGTTTGCTGATTGTTCTAAAAGGTGAATTTAGACCTGAGAGTAATTTTTATTTATTCATTGTTGTATGAAAAAGTTTTTTGAAAAACCTTTTTCAAGTTAACCTTCCCAGAACACAGGCTGCAAAATTCGTAACTTGTGTCTTTGGACCAGTGGTATATTTTATTTCAAAAATCTCCTCTATTTTCTAATCATTTGAAAGATTCTTTTAGTCATTTAAAACTTTCTTTTGATAAAAAAGTTAAATACATTAAATTCTTACAAACAAATTACATTTTGTTTGAGTTAAGTTAGAAAGTATGTTTTATGGCCACATGTTAAAAAAAATATCTAAATCTAAAGAATCTAAATTTCAAACATTAGTATACTGCATTTTTGCAGAGTGGTTGTAGCTCTATCTTTCATAAGGATAAGCCCATGTCAGTGTGGCCTGTTGTATAAAATATGGAGTGCATTTGTAGCTCAGTTTGTTTGCAAAGGAAGGTGTTTTTTCTGCATGATAGAAAATTATGCTGTAGAGTTAATTGTCATGGATTCCAGATTTAATTTTATTAACATTTGTTTTTATGGTTTCTAATACCGTTCAGTTCTGTCTTTGAAAG
This sequence comes from Calidris pygmaea, assembly GCA_003697955.1. Taxonomy (NCBI): domain Eukaryota; kingdom Metazoa; phylum Chordata; class Aves; order Charadriiformes; family Scolopacidae; genus Calidris; species Calidris pygmaea. The sequence continues at coordinate 1,285,887 of QJSC01020922.1, forward strand.
AACCAAAAAAAAAAAAATACTGTATCTTAAACAATAGTAACTTAAGAAACTTAGGTACTTTATATTCTTATGCAACAGTCTACTAATCAACATTTATATATCACAGCTAAAATTGAATTAAATTAGATTGAAACTAAATTACAAGGTCCTGAGTAAATTGGATTTGGTAATTTACTATTGAGTCAATCTGCAACTGATGTCATAATTTAGATTTGCTGCTTATGTGAGAATGATGCCAAGAATTTTCTTCTTCCCTTTGCAGTTTCAATTTGTGAGCGTGAAGAGGAGTGTACTTTTGCTAATGATCATGCTTGAAGTACAAAACTAGTAACTGACCAGATGTTAATAATGAATGTATTGAGATGCCATTACAGGGCTTTCAGCTCATCTTTTCTTGAACTTGAGAGGCAAAGTTGGGACTCAATGACTCTCAAGAATGCTCCTTTGAGCATTGAGGTCTGTTATGGTTTGTGTATGTAAAATAAGATTCAAGATGTAGGAGAAATCTTGCAGATGTCATATTTAGCTGTATTTATAATCACTGTTTTTACATGCATTAAACTCTGTCTTGTGAGCTTTAAGGAATTTTTAGATTTTGACCACTGAGCTGTTTATGGTTTATCACGCTAAATTCTGACAGCTGGCTTACTTGCAGAATGTATGGAAAATTATTTTTATAAATATTTATATTTTATATTTGTATCTTATAAAAATATTCTTATATTATTTTTAGTATAATACGAGGTCCATATCAACTTTTTTTTCATTTTAGTTAGCCTTCGAAATATATTTATTTCACTTTTTGGAATGTCAGGATAGGATAGTTTGACATGATTTGCTACTCTCAGATATAAATCAGGAGACGTTTTTATTACATAATAGCATGGCTTGCATAAATGCACTCCATTTATGAAACCTCTTACGTATTTAGGGAAATTTCATAATATGCCATACTACTGTGAGTCGTTCTTCCCAGCTGGAACAATGGCCTTGGGCATGAAGCCACACAGTTGGGCAAAATAATGGCATCATTTTATAGCTTGATAATGGCACCATTAGCACAAGATATTATCATATCACCTTTTTATGGATACTTATATTTTAAACCAAGCTCTGTTATATGACACATAAGTGCAGCATTGGAACAGACTTCAAAAAATAAAAGTGTAATTTCTCTTTCAACAAGTTAAATATTGTAACATTTATGTAGCTATTATCTTTATTTTTTATAAAACAGTGAACTTCTCCTTTAGACATTTAATTGAAAAATATATATAAACCCAGCAATTTTGCATCTGAAACAGGTACTGAGGTATAAGGTGTTTCTTGACCCATTGAGTGTGACTTTTACTCCCAAACAGATGGATGAAAGGTCTACTCTTTGCCAGTCTGATGCAGTTTCTGATTATTCTGGTCTGACAGAACTGCTGGAGCTTTGGAGATTATACAAACCACAGGTTCAAAAAGTCAATTTCTGACTGTTTTGGAACTCAAGTTTTTAACTCTAGCCTTAGTTTGTAATTGAATATTTGGAGACCTTGAAGAGTCACTAAAATTTTTAGACAGAATTTTAATAGATAAGATGCAAAGGAAAATAAGGAGAAATTCTTCCTTTAATAAGAAGGTGGTATCAGAAATCTTTATCATAGAGATGTGATTCAATATTGAGATGTGTTCATCCTTGGCATTAAGATTTTTTTCATTATGAAGTAGTAGTTAATTAACTATCCAAAAATAATCACGCAAAGAACATAATGATTACAACAGAACAGCAGTTTGCATTTTATATATTGTTTTGAGTGAAAAGATGCGCAAAGATTTATTTGTAATGCATCTATTAATCTTTAATTTCAGAACACGTGTGTGTACACACACATACATGTGTACATATGAAGACTCTCAATAGAAATCATACTTTATGTGCTACCTCTTCTTTTTTTTTTTTGTAGTCATTCTTTATTTTAATTGGTACATTCTCTATACTATTTTTTTATCTGGTCTTTGAACTGGCACAAGACATTTTCAACAACTGATGATGATGAAATTAAGACTCCTGGTTTTAGTAAAAGGAAATTTTAGCTAAGTCTGGTACAGTACAAATACAGACATGTGAAGGGATTTTTTTTTTTGTGCTTTATTAAACTTCTAAATTTGATTAAGGTAAGAACTATAAATCACTAGGGTTTAGTTGTGCAAATAAGAAGGTTTAAAGTTTCATGGCTGTGAATTCAGTTGCATCTTCAACTCTTTTTTTTTTTTTTTTTTATTTTATTCTAATGTAGTAGCTTTATGAAAGTTTATGCTGGCCACAACCTTATTAATAGATTTTCCAGTAGATCCAGTTGTAGAGATATCTGTAACATTTCAAGCAACCCATGTTTATATGTGTGCAGCATATATCAATCTATATTATTTTTCATTACCAATTTCTATTGAATTTTGCAGCTATTGAGTTTCTAAATTAAGTGCAAAGAATTTTAATACTGTAGTTAAGATTTTATGCATACCAAGAGTCAGGATATGGAAAGATAGGCTTACAACAGCAATTTCAGCTCATCTCTTAAATTTACTAGTATCTCAGAATCACACAGTGGTTGAGGTTGGAAGGGACCTCTGGAGGTCATTTTGTCCAGCCCCCCTGCTCAAGCAGGCTCAGCTAGAATAGGTTGTCCAGAACCATAGAATCATAGAATGGTGTAGGTTGGAAGGGATCTTTCAGAGCATCTATTCCAACCATCAACCGAATGCTGACAAAAACACCACTAAACCATGTCCCTTGGCACCACACCTACCCGTCTTTTAAATACCTCCAGGGATGGTTATTCCACGACTTCCCTGGGCAGGTTTCCAGTGTTTAATAATCCTCTCAGTGTAGAAATTTTTCATAATAGCCAATCTAAACCTGCTGTGGCACAACTTGAGGCCATTTCCTCTTGCCCTATCGCTTGTTACTTGGGAGAAGAGACGGACCCCCAACTGTATACAACCTTTCAGATAGCTGTAGAGAGTGATAAGGTCTCCCCTCAGCCTCCTTTTTTTCCAGGCTAAACAAACCCCATTCCCTCAGCCTCACCTTATGAGACTTTCTCTCTAGACTCTTCACCAGCTTTGTTGCCCTTCTTAGGACTCACTCCAGAATCTCAATGCTTTTCTTGTAGTGAGGAGCCAAAACTGGACACAGTACTTGAGGTGGGGCCTCACCAGTGCCAAGTACAGGGGGATGATCCCTTCCCGAGTCCTACTCACCACACTGTTCCTGATACAGGTCAGGATGGTGTTGGCCTACCTGGCCACCTGGGCACACTGCTGGCTCATGTTCAACTTGCAATTGACCAACAGCCCCAGGTCCTTTTCTGCCAGGCAACTTTCCAGCCACTCTTCCCCAAGCCTGTAGCGATCCATGGGTTTGTTGTGACCCCAGTGCAGGACCTGGCACTTGGCCTTGTTGAACCTCATCCCATTGGACTTGGCCCATCAATCCAGCCTGTCCAGATCCCTCTGTAGGGCCTTTCTACCCTCAAGGAGATCAACGCTCCTGCCCAACTTGATGTCATCTGCAAACTGACTGATGGTGCACTTGATCCCTTCGTCCAGATCATTGATAATGATATTTAAGACAACTGGCCCCAATACTGAGCCCTGGGGAACACCAGTCGTGACTGGTTGCCAACTGGATTTAACTCCAGTCACCACCTCTGCCTGGGCCTGGGCCTCCAGCCAGTTTTTTTACCCAGCAAAGAGTAGGGCCGTCAAAGCCATGAGCAGCCAGTTTCTCCTCAAGAATGCTGTGGGAAACGATGTCAAAGGCTTTACTGAAGTCCAGGTAAACAACATCCACAGCCTTCCCTTCATCCCCCAACTGGGTCACCTTGTCATAGAAGGAGATCAGGTTTGTCAAGCAGGAGTTGCCTTTCATGAACCCATGCTGGCTTGGCCTGATCACCTTGTTATCCTTCATGTGCTGCGTGTCCAGATGGATTTTTAATATCTCCAAGGATATCTATCAGGTATCTTCCCTCCCTCCTCCCCTCCTAAGTTGCTGGTTTTTTATTCCCATGTGAGATTTTATTTTGAATACCAGCAAATGCAGCTTGTGTCTGAGTTACAGCATGGTTCTTGAGTGTTTTGTATACCTTGGTAAGCCAGCCATCATGATGGAAGCCTTCCACTGTGGGAGACTAGATCTGATCACTCTGTTGTGTTCTCCTCATTCCTATTTTCCTATGTCACATAAATTTGAACATTCTAACCGTTCTCCATGTAAAATTAGACCTGCCATCACATTTACCTAATTCATGTAAAGGACATTCAATTACTGCACACAGTTGTTATAAATGTTCTAAATTGCAACAGTTTAATAATAAGCAGTTTAATGAATCCCTAATCAAAGAAAGCAAAAGGGGCCAAAAGGGTGCCATCAGGTTTATGGGTTCAATTAATTTTCATAAAATGTGATCAGCTTTCCAGCTTGTCTATTAGGAAAAACAATTTTAACTCTTTAGGCAGGTTAAAATTGAATGAATGGTATTCTACAAAGATTGAGTCATTGAGTAGATAATCACTTCACAATGCAATTCTTCAGAGAAATAATGAAAAAGCATAAAAGTGCTCTTTACAAGCTATAAGCATTATATTGGAGCTTCTGCAAGAGCACGTTGCAGTAAATATATACTAGATTACATTGCAGTGTTAAACGTTTGCTGCCATTACCAGAATCAGGGCATTTTTTAAAGGAAATTTTGATATAACAAACTTCAAATGATCACTCTATTTCTATCACAGTATCAGTTGGTACCTTTTATTTTGGTGTGATATCAATAGGCATTCACAAGATGTCCCTTATTTTATGAAACTGCTTTGAAATTAATTAAAAGCATAGGTGTCTTTGGTAAAATGCATAGGAAAAGTAAAATTAGGTTTGGATTAGACAGGATTTGTTGTTTTAAATTAACACTTCTAACGTGGATGTGTCTGCACTTGTCGGCTTTGGAAGAATGGAGAGAAAATGAAATCTCTCAAATCCTTTTTCTGTCTTGCCTCCTGTTACTGGTACCGGGGCCTAATAACCCATACTAAAAGCCTGTGAGAAAGGAAATAATCATGCCTAATAATAGAATCCACAGAATGATTGTTGCTGGAATGGACAATCTGGAGATTGTCTGAACCATCAAAGCAAGGTCAGCTAAAGCAAGTTGTCCAGGGCTTTGTCCAGCCGGGTTTTGAATACCTCCAAGGGTGGGGAATCAATGCCCGACCTATGTAAGCAGCCTTTTCCAATCTTTGATCATTCTTGCAGTAAAAAAATTTCTTGTGTTTAAATGAAATTTTCTGTATTTCAGTTTGTTCCGATTTAGGTTCAGGTTTAAAAAGGTAATTGGTATATAAAATACTTATTCTTATAATTTTGAAAAATAATTATTAAGAATGTATTTGTACTGAAATAATACTGCTGTATAGAACATCTCATTTGTGAAAATCCCCTTTATCCTTTGAATAAGGTCACATGGCTTATTTTCATTGAACTGTTTCCCAGCAGGCTAAGTCAAGATTTCTGCAAACAACATAAATCAGCATTAAGACCTCTACAGATGCATAAAATAATTACAAAACAAACTCACTCGCAGCTAGAAAACAATTAAGCATTAGTTCTCAGAAATAAGAAATATAAAAAAAAGTTCTCTACTTATTTATAAGTATGTTCACGTTTCAGTGAAAACCATGAGTAAGTTCTCATTTAGACAAAAAGGTATAGGGTACAATGGAACGATCTTGGGACTTTCTGTAACCACTGGGGAGGAAAAAACAACCCTTGTTTTTGAGTGTAGTCAATGCATTTGGTTGAAGATACCTTTCTGCAGTATTCTTGTCCCAGAAAGCGCACTGAAAATCTTTCCTGGAATACTCTGAGGATACCTGTTGCATATGGCTGTTGGCAAGAAAGTTAGCTTTAAAATCTGTATATGAGAAAGTTCACCCTGCAGGGACTAAACTTTGTAGTTTTAATTCCTTAACTTTATTTTCAACACCTTGCTGCGCTTGAAGCCAGATAGTCTGGATTGGCTTTTAAGGTATTCATCTCTTTGGGGACAGCATTGTTAATATTTGTTCTTCTGTGCCCTGCTCACTACCACTCTCACAAAAGCCTGCTCAGGCTTATAGAGTGCAATAATTAGAGTTTGTCAAATATGATGATTTTTTAGGAAAATTTTTGGGGAAAATTTGCTTTTTTTTTTTTATTTCTAAAACTTTCCAGAAAAATATTTCAGGGTTAAACCAAGTTTTCCTTTCAATTTTTTTATAAGCAAAAACTTTTTTCATTTTCTTATTTTAGAAAAGTAGTTTTTCCCTATAAGGGCTGCAGTAACCAAAAGTGATTTACGTTTTTTTGGGGGCCAGCTCAGCCAATAACAACCTTGTCAAAACTAGTGACTATGGGAGCAAACAGCAGTCTTAAGTTTCTTAGGTTTCTGCAGAAAACCTGATACTTCATCCTGACATTTTGTCTAAAATTAATAATTGGCGCTTTTACAAGTATTTTCTTCTGTTTACTTCTGTGATGTCTGATAATGTGTGCATTTGTGTAGGTGTCTTTTTTTCAGTGGGTATATTTAACGCCATCTTTCATGTACTCATTACGAATCTTGTAGGCACTGAATTTTTAAGACCCTTAATCTTCTATGCAGTGTGTTTAAAATCAGTCTTTGAGTCCAAAATTGTTCATGCAGGACAGGCAGAGCTACATTCTGTAGCTTTGATTCTTAGAAAACAAAATTTTGTTAAAGGATTTCCTAGAAAACTACCGCATTGCCCTTTTGAAACATGTCCCTAGTTAAAAGTAGAAATTATTTTACTGAAATGTAGAGAAAGCCTGGAAGATACCCAAACTTTGCTTGACTTACTGTTCCAAATAGGTTTCTTACTCATTGCTTAACTCCCTTGCCATATAGATTCGGTACAGCAAATGAGGTGTTTCAGAATTCCAAAGTATTCGCCTGTGTAACAGAAACTGAATTTATTATCTTTCTGAATGTTTTTTTCATGCAGGATCTTTGCCCTGACTCATATACTTGTTTTGTTCAGAAGATGTTATTCATTATTTTGGGATCAAATTCTGCTCTGCAGACACAGTCTGCTTCTATTCAAATGAAAAGCATCTGATAGCTGAACAAACGCCCCAAAAGCGATCTTATATATTTCTGCCATAAGTTGGTATGAAGTATTCGATGTGAGAAAGGAAAAGGCACTACCTATGTCTCAACAGAGTCCAGGCCAACATTATAATCCTGTAGGGCTCTTGAAAAGTATTTTCCTTTGCTCTCTGAAAGCATTAAATGTTCTGACAGAAACTGTGTGTTTATTTTCTTTGGATTTGGATTTTGTTAAAGCTGTTTAACACCCGAATGGTTACTCTTCATTTGCACATGCCCAATTAAACAATTAGAGCTTCTGGAAAATATACTTGGAAATAGAGTTTTTTAAAAGTAAGAATAAAAACTACTCTTAGTGCTGACAACTTTGAATAATTTTTATTCTTCTAAACAATTAAGGCCTTTATGAATTAAAGCAGATGCGAATGAAGTGCCTTGCCATTTGTCCATGAGGTAGGAACTTTGCAGGTATCCTCCAAGATCACAGTTGTAAGTGATGCATCTCATGCATTACACTGTCATTTCTATATTTCGGTTGTAGAGCTTTTGTTACAAACACTGTTGTTTCATGGAAATGACTGTTACCAGTACCTATAAGTGTAGCTGATTGTGTCATTGCCAAAACGCTAGCGCAGCTAGCCTAGTTTCTTGGAAATTGGTTTCAGCTAAGCAGGTCCCACTCTTCTCTTTGGTTTACATCATTCCAAATCTGCCTGAAACCCAATTATTCTTCCACCTTTCCCCACCTGATTACTGCAAGTTATCAGGTCAAAGGCTCCTGCTTATTAGCACTACACATTTCTTTGTGTGTTTTACAAATGCTTTCCTGAGTCTGACAGCTTATCAGTCAATGATGTGATGTGTGATATATCAACAATATATCACTGACTCTACAGAAGGTATTACGAGGTTGAGTAAAATCTAGAGCTGTCAGTTATCTCTGCTTTTTTCCAAATTTATTACAGCTCGCAATATAATAGAAGTTTCAAATGAGGGATAAAAATTAAATGTAAGAGAGTAAAATTAACATAACAAAATTGGATCACAATGTGTTCTGTTAATCCTTATCATTTAATTTTCATTTTATCTTGTAGAAGTCTCAGTTGTCACTTTCTGGATTTTGATCACCTCTTCAAGCAAAAATGTTAAACTCATTTTCTTCCTTAGATGTTATATATTTTCCTTCTTAGTATGCTGAGGCTTTTTTAGGTCAGTTAACCACTTCCACTTTATTTGAAGCACTTAATATTTTCGCATTAGTGTGACCTGCTGTTCTTCCAGCAGCAGATCTGTTAGAATCTTGTCCTTGTATAGATAAGTGGACATTATCCTTTACGTGCAAAACTCCACACTTTTTCTTCAGTGGAATATACATACAATACAGAAAGCTTAATTGGTTTTCTTTTTTTCCTTGTATCTTTTTAGGTTGGGTATTCTAAATTATATTGGTAAGTGTATGCCCTCTTATCTTCACTCTCATGCACACACGTGTAAGTGACTCTTTGTGTAACTCCGTCTCTCGTGGTATTAGTTGTGGATCTTCAGGAACAAACTGAAATAATAATAAGCTGATGGGCGTTTTCTCTGTACAGTTTAAGGAGGTTTCACCTGGGTACCCAGAATCTTGAAAAAGCCATTCTGCATGAGCAACCTTCCTGACTTACCTTTTAATTCGTTACAATCTTTCATGAGAGGCAGGAAGAGGCATTTCAGTTTCTTGTCTTCACATTCTGCTCTGACATCCTGGTCTTTCTGAAGCAAAAAGGAAGCCAGTAGGTATTTACATCAGCCATTTACCATTAATAGTAATGTAGTCAGCATTCATCTCCGGAGAAAAAAGTGAGACCATTTTTTTAATTCTAGGTTTATTCTATGATAGTGCTGTTTATAGGATCAGCAAACAAGTAGTTGTTCTCTGAACAGCTGCTGGAATACAGATTCCTTCCTCTTTTCAGAAGTTTAATTGAATCAAATATACTCACAATGACTTCTGCTCTCATTGTAGTAGTTCTATTTACATCAAGGAATTAAAGCCTCTGTCTTTCATGGCCTTATCAATAGGTGAGGAGGGGAATGAGAAGATACATCAATAAATTTCTCTGCTGAATGGGAATGCTTCTTCTTCATTGTTTTACACATTAGAGAGAGGAATCACCAAGCACCATGCAAAAGATCAGAAAATGTAATTTCTACAAAGTAGTATTATATACATAAATCTTCTGAAAGACAGATACCTTTGGGATATCATAGGCCGTAGACTTCTGTGTAATCCATTACCCATGCTGATATAAACCTTTGATTTGTGGGTTTAAACCTGAGGCTGAGTAACCTCATAAATATGCTAATCCACAGTAATCAAGAAAAGTGCTATTGCAAATACAAAATTTTTATTCCATGGTTCCAACAGCTTTATAGCATGCTCTACATTTATAACAATAAACTTTGGGAAATTACTCTCTTCATGTTTAAGAAAATGCTTTGCCCTTTTCTTGGCATCTCACCAATGAGTTTTACATACATTATTTTGAATGGCATGATCTTTATGCAAAATTCAGTGCGTGTTTTGCCTTTTCTAGCCAAGTATTTGATTTCTAAAATGAACAAAACATTGCATAAATTTTAAAAATTCAGCTTTTGTAGCCCTATAAAAATTTTATTATCATTTTTATTAGGCTAGAGACCAACCAGTGGGTTAACTTGTCTGGCAAAACCAGCACTACTGTATATTTAAGAAGAAAAAGACTTAGCAGATTTTGAAAAAAATCTTACACATTTGAGCAGGACATTTTCCCTGTCATATGTATTTCTATACATACACATAGGCATGAACTTTAAATGCTATAGCCATCATATTAAGTTCTACAGTCATTCAAATAGTTCAGGAAAGGTGAAAAATATCTTCCATGCAGGAAAGAAAATAGTACATTTTTCATGTTTATAAACTTCAGAATACAGGAATTCTGCTGTTCTTTGCGTAATTTCTGTGTACTAAGAAGTCCCCAATGAATCCTGTATGTAAAGAGAGTTGTGTTTAAAAATCAGTCTGAAGAAATAAGCAACAGGTTTTTTCAGCTGATATTTCAGTTCCAAGATACTGCAATACTAATATTTACTTGGCTTGTTTTGAGTAATCCCATTTCTAATCTATGTCTATAGAAAATTGAGTTACTTTAAAATTGAGGAAAAAAGAATCAGTTGGTTATGAAATAATGTATTTCTTAGTTCATATGAGATACCTGTCAAAAATGATTATTTTATAGTTTCTGTAATCAGTAATTATGATTTTGAATTAGGTGCCTGAAGGATTGAAATCTGAACACTGGTTATTTGAGTGATACGGTGTTTTCCATGGTGTTAGGTTTGTGCTTCCCAGATTAACTGTATAATGTAGATGTTATCTCCTTGCATATGATTATTTTTTGTGAACTGACACTCACGCAAACAACTAATTCACTCTTCACAAAATAAGATTATATTTTTGGTTTTAGGTTTACATGTGATGTTTTGCAGAAACAAGACTGCTGTTAGCCCCTTTAAGAACAGAAAATAGTTCAATACATATTCACTCTGAATTCCTTCAGACATTTTGACTTGAATCTCAGGTACTCTTTGAATACATTTGGTGTGGTACAGAACCACTGTTTAGTTTTCTATGCAGAGTAATGTAGCTTCTGAACTCCAGTCTATTTACTGCACAGTAAAACTGAAATCCAGTCATTAAAAATGAAAAGCCAGAATCAGTTGCACTATGACCATGCTTAAGGGAACTTCCTGCCCCTGAAAAGCTCCTCTTGTTTTCTAATTTGATCTCATTGCTTTTGAATTTTATTTTCTTTAATAGTCCACAACAGTAAACAAATTCCATATTGATAAATAATAAAAGGTCAGTTATGCTAAGTGGTCTGTATAGCTTTGTAAATTGAACTTGTTTGAACAGTATGCATTTTAGTAAAGCCAAGTTCAAGGTTACTAACTGCCTACAAATTTAAGTAAGTGTAACATTTTGACACTTGTGTATCCTTCCACAACATCCAGTACCCCTTTGCTTCTATCAAAAGAGGAGGATCTACAGGCTTAGCAGATTTAAGTTGTCTGCAGCCTTATCCTCAGCCTGGTATTTTTTTTTCCTGGAGGCTGTAAGGAGCAGGTGAGCGATTTAATATAATCGTATTTCCAGCCACAGTGCATTGTAATAGATGTGGGAATGACCACCTAAGCCTGCCATTTTGTGAGATGTTTTGTGTTCCACAGTTATGTTTCCCCTTTTATTTGCATGCACTTTCCACGGGTTGCTTGTGCTTAGTCTGTGAGCATTTCCATTCAGAGATGTAAATATTTTCCTTCAATGGTAACTTCTGTGGGCTGTGCAATCTAAGGAGCACAACAGCCTGTTCTTCTTGTGGAATTCTGGGTCCTCGTGTGCTGTAAGGCGGGACAGTGATAGGTGCAGGATTCCCTGTGTCAAGGCTTAGTGAAGAGGTGGTTTCAGGTTGGTGTGTCAAGTGTAGGTGAAGTGACTTAGTGCAAGTCAGGCATTACAGATATATACAGAAACTATTGCCCAACTTATGATATGGTTTGGTAGCTTTTCTAGCTGTGCCTGCAGTGCTCTGTCTGAGGTTCGCTAGAGGGCTGAGATCTTGCAGTGCTGACTGCCGTGTTCTGCAACTTTGTATTTCTAGAATTTCAGAGATTATTTTTTTTTTTTTAACTCTTCATACGGGAAAGAATTCTGAGCCACCCTCTGCACTATACAATAACTGCTGTGAAGTGGCCCTTTCACCTTAGGGTGAATCTGATGTCTCAAATTCATCAGACAACTTTTTATAAACTTAAATATACCCTGAGACAGCAGCACTGACTCTGTGGTTCTGACTTCATCCTCAGGAAATTCTTCTTTTTTCAACCTATGTGAATTCTATAAAATATATTCTATAAAATATATTCAAATAGCCATCGCATAGTGTCAATAATTACAGACACGTGACTTAAAAATTATCTGTTTAGTGATAGTGGCTAGGCATTTTCCTGGTTATAGGAACCATGGAAGAAGTCCAAATTGCTTCATCAGCTCTACTCTTAGCCAGAATTTGACAGAGTAATGTGATAGTTGTGTGCCAGCACCAGCAGGTTTAAACTTGCACCACTAATTCTATTTTGACATTGATGGAAAGATCATATGGGTCTTTTGTGTTTGAGGAGGTATCTTTTAGAGCCTCTCTTGAGAACAGCAGAGATAACACTTTAGTTTTGCTGTGTTAAATATGAGTCATGTTACTATTTTTTTTAATGAAGTATTTTTTATTGAACCATTTTTCCTCAGAAATATACAGCGCTTTGAGGAGTGAAATGAATCTGTTTGGGCAACTGGTTTGTGTAGAATGTATAAAGTTGGAGATTTCCTATGTTTATTTTTTGAATAAATATAATTTACAATTTTGACTTATTATGGCATTCGAGAGCCATAGTAGTCTGACTCTTGTTTAAACAGGATTCTTTATTATGGGCAAGGATTCCTGATGCTTTACAAGCTCATTGATCATGCTTCACTAGATAAGAATGAAGGTATTACTGTGCAGCACCCAGGTAGTTTCTCACTCTCTTTAGATGCAATATCACCAGCCTGTGCTTGAGCTAATTTAGGTTTGACAGGAAAAAAATCTAAATTACATTGCCAGAATGGAGATTGTTTTTTGAATAGGAATGAATCAGAAAGGGACATGGACGCATACTTATTTGAATATGAATTGTAAAGATAGCATCGTAAGTCAGAGGACCATGGAATTTTTTTCTTAGAGGGCTGAAGAGGAGCACGTAGTTGTTGTTGTTTTATCCTTAGTGTGAGTGTTATTTGTACTAGCTTCTACAGAGTGAAAAAAACAAACATGGAAAAAAGAGATGCTTATGGATCTGAAAGGGGTCAAGAATCTATTTTACTTAGAAAAATGTCAATGTTAAATGTGTTTTGTTTATCAGAAGACCAAAATGACTTGATGTTGACAGGGAGAGGGTTTGACATGTCAAACAGCAGAGCTTGAATTCAGGACAACCTTAGGAGACTGGGCCAACAGAAACCTCATGAAGTCTGACTAGTCTCATGCTGTACATTGGTAGATTCAGATGAACATTAGAAAAACTTCATTATGCTAGCAATGCTGCACTAAAACACATTACCCAGAGTGGCTGTGGAATATCCATCCTTGGAGGTTTCCAAAACTTATCTGGAAAAAGACACTGTTGACCTGGTCTGGTGTTGATAGTAGCCTAGCTTTGAGTGGGAAGCTGAACAACATGAGCTGCGGATGTTTCTTCCAGTCCACATTTCTACGACTCTGTTATGCTAACATACAAGAGCGGGCTCCATAACAGGTGCAGCTTTCCTAGGGGAGACTCTTTAATTTATCAAATCATAATAAGATGTCATAAGAAGTCATAACAAGAAAGCTGAGGAGAGTGAGAAATACAATTCTAGCAAGTGACAGAAATGGTTGTCCATTTAATCTAGCCAGGCTACTAAAAACCAGAGTTTCAGAAGATGTTGTCTAGAAATCTGCTTTTTCACATGCAGTTTTGTAGGAGAACTCAATCCTGCTAAGATTTATGTCTAAAATAACTTTCCAGTACTCTAGGTCTTTGTGTCAACTACTTTTCATCTTTTTTTTTTACTATTATTTTAATTTTGAAATATGTTGTTTCTCTCTTGTCTGTGCCTTTTATTTTTCTTCATACACTCATTGACTTTAACACTCAATTTCTTAGTAATGTCTGTGTTAATGGTTATGGAAATACTTTGCATACTGAATTAAAATGTAAGTTAGATAACAGTTCCTCTTCCCCAGATTTTCTCCTTCACTTCTTGGAAGTTATTAACTGATGGATTTTCTGTGTGGTATGCATGTGTACTCAAAATTAAATAAAGCAGTGAAATAGCGGTGTATGAATGTTGAATTTAATAGGCAAAGTGCAAGGTAGGAAAAAACTCAGCTGTAAAAACCTTCTTTAGGAATGTCATTCATCTCACTTGAATACAAACCCAGATTGTCTTTCAGCCTCTCGTGACTCTGAATAGTGGAAATAATATCCTGTAATTATTACATTGTTTGAGAAAGGAAGGGGTGGGTGCTTGGATAATCTAGTGTATGACATCATGAGAGGCAGGACTTCAACATGCAGAAATAATCTATGGAAGCTGTTTATCAAATCTTGATGTGAAGGCTGTGATTCTGAGTTTGATTTTTCTTCAACTTATCCTTCAGTTTCTATTTATGTTATCAGTATTGAAGTTTTTCTATCAGTAATTATCATTTGGGAGGACTGTTTGTTGACATTAGACTAAATTCTTTACTGGCATCAACACAGTAGAAAGCAATAGGATTCTGCCAGCAGGCACTTAGCTCCATATTGCTTCTTCTATCATTTCATCCCAGCAAGAAGAAATATTTCTTTTTCCTATTTTAGCATTATGGTTTTTGCAGAAATACCCAACCAGTACTTAGAAACTATGAGAGAAATTTATCTCACCTAACATTATTTATATTCGAAGTTTGACATTAGAAATGTGGTCTAGACTAATCGCACGCTCCCTGCATTGTTAGTAGAGAGAAATGGCAGCTCTATAGGGTTATTCATTCCACGTTATGGGTCCCACATCTATTTTAGTCACTCACCTGTAAAGTACCTTCCTATCTTTGCTGATTATTATAAATCAGCTGACTAATTTTGACTAGATTCACACATTTGACTAGATTTTGACATGTTCCACACGGCAAAATTCAGATAAATTTTCTTTCAAATGTCTTTTTCAAATTCCAGGAAAGTCAATATATAGAATAAATGTGTGGCATTTTTAGCTTCTTTGTAAAAGCATTTAATGTTTGTCTACCTTAGAAGTAATTGGGATACAGTGTTGGTACGTTTATCCTTTTCTTACCATGTCTTCTTGCAAGTTTTGTTTTCCAAAGGAAAAGAAAATAACCTTTTGTGCTTTTCCTCTTAATATTTCTGTTGGGAAAGAGAGAGTTTCCTACCATCCACCTTTCACTGATGCAGATCACTCTTCATATTCAAAGTCCAGTGTGAAAGAACAGTCATTACCATTTTTTGCCCTCTCCGAAAAAAGCCTACATAATTGTGGTTATATTTAGGTAAAAAATGAGAGTAACTGTTCCTTTGTTATATAATTACTGATTTTACTGAGTTTAAAGATAACCATAGGTTTTTTTCCACCCAATTGTGAAATAGTACATAACAGTGTCTTTAAGATAGTTTATAGTTGGGTCTCTGCAGTCATGTTTCTGCACAGTATACATCTATATCTTCACTTCATACAACAAATAGTAAGTGTGAAAATTTATTATGTATCTAAATTTTCCAACATCCTGTTTCCAAATTATCACAGTATTTGATCTTTCCCATTTTTCTGATAAAAATGTTATACACAAAAATGTGCCCATCTACCCAAGAAGAACTTAAATTACATTTTTGACAATACTGAAGGAAGTAATAATTCTTCAGGGTTTAAATACACAGAATCAACACAGTCCAGGCAGTTTAGTTGGGTTTATGTCTGACCTTCTTGTATTATGTTTCCAGGTCTAATAATTCGATCATCTACCAAAGTTTTACCATATATTTATTTTAATTTCTCCTATTTGTTCATTCTTAATTTAGTAACAGTGGAAGATGAAAAAATTGTATTAACAGCAGTATTCGTTCACCGTTTGAGAACCAGAGCAGGTAGAAGTTTATATTAATGGATAATATAATGAAATGGATGATAGATTAAATTTGCTTTTTGGGTACCTTATTTGAATATGTAAACCATTTCATGTGTTAGGTTCATGTTTACTGCAAATGTGGAATTTTGATTTAGTGCACTTCTGTCATGCCTGATTTTCTTTTTCCTTTTGCTAGATTGGTTTTGTTAGAATTGCAGAGACAGCTTCTTGACACCTATATTTTTCAAACTAAAACACAAAATTCCGAGGCCAGACTTAGTATTTCCATATTAAAGATGTCCCTAAGTTAGACTTTCAGGATTGTCCCATTTTTGTGGTGGAATAGATCTTGACCCATTGGTCTGTGGGACTGTATTATTGCTCCATGGGATAGTCAAGGTGAACATGACTAGAGCAGTGGAAAAAAAATAAATCTGTCCCTGCAGATGTTAAATTTTGAAGGCTGGAAAAGTTCAAAAGTTATTCCTATTTCAACAGACCTATTTAATCCATCGTTATTCATTGTGAAGTGTACTTCCTACATCATGCATGAAACTGAATATGAAAAGTTAATAAATAGCACACATGCAGTGCTGCCTGGCATATTCTGCTGGATATTTGACTTTTGAATCCTCAATTTCTATAAAAGATTTGTCAGAAGTCACAGTGTCTTGCCTTCCAATTAGGTCACATGAAGTAAAGATCTTAAATTCTTTCTTAGGGTTTTATGTGGTTTGATTTTTTTGGTTTTGTTTTTTGATTTTTGTTTTTAGATTTTTGTTTTTTAAGAAAAACACATATATTTTTCAAAAGCCTGAACATGGTAGAGAAAAATGATAGACACATCATTGATTCTTGTTGGATCAATCGTAGAATCCTCAAATCATTTTGGTTGGACGAAATCTTTAAGATCATCAAGTCCAACCGTTAACCTAGCACTGCCAAGTCCACCACTAAACTATGTCTCTCAGCACTACATCTTCACATCTTTTAAATAACTCCAGGGATGATGAGTCAACCACTTCCCAGGGCAGCCTGTTCCAATGCTTGACAACCCTTTCAGTGAAGAAATTTTTCCTAATATCCAATCCAAACCTTCACTGGTGGAACTTGAGGCCATTTCATCTTGTCCTATTGTTTGTTACTTGGGAGAACAGACTGACATGCACCTTGCTGCAACCTCCTTTCAGGTAGTTGAGAGATAGTATCTCCCATAGAGACATCCCGTATATCCCATAGAGAGTGATAATATCTCCTGTAAGCCCCCTCTTCTCCAAGCTAGACAACCCCGGTTTCCTCAGCTGCTCCTCATAAGACTTGTGCTCTAGACCCTTCACCAGCTTTGTTGGCCTTTGGACATGCTCCAGCACCTTAATGTCTTTCATGTAGTGAGAGGCCCAAAACTGAAGATCCTGTTTGAGGTATGGCCTCACCAGTGCCAAGTACAGAGGGATGACCACTTTCCTAGTCCTGCTGGCCATGCTATTCCTGATACAGATCAGGATGCTATCGCATCAGCTCACAAATTGCCACAGCTGAGTTGGCACCCACCAGCCTGTTCTTCATGTACCTTTATATCTTTTAAGACTGTGAGCTGGAACATATATTGAGCACATTTTTCTTTGGAATCTTTCCATTCTCTCTTTGAGTTTTTATGACTGTGGATTTCAGAATGTATCTACGTTTATTCTGTATATTGGTATTGGCGTTAGTTTGATCTAATAGAATACAAATGTAGTGCACTATAAGATTGCACATGAAAATTAATTTTTTAATATTTTAGCTCATCCAGATAAAAATCTAGGCAGAAATATTGACAGAAAAAGCACCTCTGATAATACTATTCCTAAAGTTAAAATGGCAAGATGAATTTTGTAGATAGAAGTTTGTATCATTTATTAAAGCAGCTGGATACCCGGAAAAGTTTGTCTAACTTCCAGACACACAAATCCTTCTTCATGTCTGATCTACGTTGAAAGCAATTGCTCAAAGTTTAATTATAGAACATTTTTCATAAAACAGTCACTGCAGTTCTTACCTCTAGGTTGTGATCCTCACAACTCCTCCACAAGATGAACCTTGAGACTAGGATACAAAAAGCTTTGGCTTTCGTAGAAGTATCAACTTTATGGCACATTATAGTTTCCTTGCACATGCTTATCTCTTCACGTTTTACAGTTATAAACTATCCATCTCTTTTTTGTTACAACTTGGGTACTTTAACAACTCTTCTTCCTCTCTTACATATCCCCTCTACTCCACACAAGAAAGTTATTACATGATCTAATTAACTAAATATAGCACTCTTCCCAACTTCTGTTTTGGTTTAAAGTCCTTTATTCTGGGCATCAAAAAGAGCTTGCATGCTCAAGAACTTGACTTGTTTTTATCTTGTGAAAAAAAATATTGATGCGTACAACGCTTTCTAATTATCATAGATCCTCATAGCTGGAATTTCACCACCATTAGAATGTTCCAAAATATCTCACAAAAATTCATCTTGTCCTTACCTATGTATGCACAAGAAGAAGGATGATAACACTCATATCTAGATGAAAATCCCATGGAAACAAATCTTTTAAATTGTATTACGGTTCTTTCTGTCATTTACTTCCTTGTATAATTAAAATATGTATTCTTTTTGTTAATATTCTGTGTTGAAATTAGCCTAAGATGCATAGTCGTGTTTCTTTAGAAAATGCCGTAGTTCATCTTTTATACATAAACTCTAATGTAATCATTAGAAGATAATGTTGATTAAAATCTGAAATTACATCTGGGATGGAAATTTATATTTTAATGTGTTTTTACTCTAAAATATGAGTACTTTCATGAATATAAAGTTTTACAGACCAAAAAGTAAGTTTTACAGACAGAAGTTCTTCCATAAGTTTGCAAACACGAACTGCAACAAAAGAACATCACAATTGTCTTAAGCAGATTATTTGATTAAAAGAAAGTGGAAAATGTAAAATCAGTACTTTTGTGTCTGCTTTTGCACAAAAGCTATCTATCCCATCTTGAGCTTAGGGATTTGCAAATCATATTTAATCATTAGTGGGCATATAAAATCATTAAATTGTTGTAAATCTGCCTACTTCATGTTTGCTGTATGTTGAAAAAGAGAAATAAAGGCACTACGGTTTCTTAGAAAAATTTGATACAAAGCTTTCCAGATAATTGTGGTTTTTGATTGCAGGACTTTCCCTTGACTGTAGTTGCTTCTACAGATGCTGTTAATGAATGCTGACACCATGAATGAAATTAATTGAAGTAATGCAAAATATAAATGATCCTTTAACAAATAGCTTTTTAACAGGTCACAATAAGGTGAACTCTGTTGAAACTGGCGTGTTTTTTCTCTTTGTGTTAGTTCATCTCCTGAAGTGTGGTTCTTGTAAAAAGCATTCTGTAAAAGCCAGCAGTTAATTTGAATGCTAGATATTATTTGAAGGGAATCTAGTCTGCATTTAAAATTAAGATTGACTATAGGAAGCTTTTTCTTTTTTTTTTTTTTCCATAAAAGGTATTCTTAAACAATTGGTTATGCTTGGGATGCACTTTATATTAGCTAAAGAGCTTTTCAGATCTTTTCTCAGATTTTATCTTTTCCATGTAAAATAACAGTTACATTGGCATTACTAGATACTTTGACAATTTTGTCCACTCTGCAATTCCTCCTCAACTTTTTCACATTTTTACTCCCTTATCACTCTTCAT